>JARKHS020015143.1:0-256332 GCA_030143305.2 Amblyomma americanum
AAATAGGCATGCAAGCTTGCATTTGTAATGAGTGCAGATAATCATTATTTTATGACTACATAACAGAACACAATGCTTGAATGCTTGACAAGTCAGCCTTAATTATAGGCCGGACATCCCAGCCCAAACTTTTGGCAGGACGATGAAAAAGTCGCAGAATGTTTGCTACCTTCTTGTTACATATTTTAGTTTATGTGGTACTGTGCTCAAATAATCCATTTGTTACCGCACTGCCATTGTTTACGAGCTCTGCCTATCCCAAATGTAGTAGGGATTTGATGGATTACCCTTGTAAAGTAGAAATTTAAAACTTGTTTATGCAACTATGACATGGAAGCCATCATCACTTCAGTGCAACTGTTTCATTACTTGGATATAGTATACCAGTTTCCTCTATTATAAAACTGCATTGTGGCAGCTAGGTTTGTTTGTTGGTATGGTAGCTGCTGACAGTTGTAACCCTCCTCAGTGAAGTATGAACAGAGAGCAGTGGTAACAACTGAAAATACTTTATAATAATTTCACATCATAGTGATATGTGCAAGAAGGGCACGTGGCTAAGAAAATGGGGTTCTTTGGTACCGTTCCTTTGGTGCATGAAAAAAAAATCCACAATATTCGCTACATCTACAGCATGTTTTCACGGCAGTCACAATCATTCAGGCGCACATGATTGCGAGAGCATGCTCATTTAATTTAATGAAATGATTTTCCTCTAGGGGCACAAAGAAATGAGACAACGGCCCAGTGCCCTAGAAAATCTGCTTCGTTCTTATGCTTTTAAACCCTGCCCCCATGCCATGAAATGATGCTATACTACTTCTGCTGCAGATCTGTCACTGATTTCAGCACAATAGCGTGCTTAATTTCATCTTTGATATCATGAACCACAATGCTAATGCCAGAAATTTATGAACTTGCCTTGCCTTCAGAGTTTATAGCCATCAATTCTACAATTCCACCATCTCTCTATGCCTTAGCAAACCAAAAAAGTATGAGTCGAATTCTTTTAACTTCACTCTGTGATTGACATCATGTTTATATTACGTTGCAATCCACTTGCACAGACCACAGAAATGTTTCTTTTCTGGGTTTTTAAAAAAAATCTGTGTAGAAGGGAAAGAAAAACTTGCCATGTGTTAGTGTTCCAGAAGCCTAACACCCTACAGTGTTGCAGATAAAATGTGCAACTATTTCATACTGTTTCAGAGGGATCATTGGCACGAACATGTGCTCTTTGAAGCTCCCATGATGCAGTCATGTGTTGCTTTGAAGGCACCCACCGAAGTACCTTCACTGGGTTCTCTGAGCCATTCATGCACATTCCTTTAATACTCGTTACTGGACATTATATGTCTGACATAGTTCATGTTATTTTATTGTAAGAATTCAAACAGCCGGCATTTTGCATCACTCATCACTGACCAATTATTTTCTAGAAGAAATTGACAAAACTAAAAGTAATGCATGCTTCATTTGCGTTCACCTTCTGAAATGTAGTCATCAAATCTCGCTTGTCATCCCTGCTGGTGTCGCGTGATGCATGTAGCCAGCGCCACTCGGCTTGGGCCACATGAAAGTGGCAAAGGAGCTGCTTGCCTTGAGGCCATGTTGCTTGCAAAGCAGCTTTCTCAGCTGCCGAATTATCCGTCATAAATGCTTGCGGTGCCTGCAGAATATAAGAAGCAATATTTTGCACCTTTGTTGCTGTAAGTAAACAACTTTATTATTCATTCTAAATGGTATGAAGACTCTACATTGCTTTTCATTTGAGGCTTTTGTGTTGCAAAGTTTGAGGTGCAAAGGACACAGAGACTTTCTGTAAAAATTGAATTTGACTGCCCAGATGCCCCTTCTCATGATTTTATTAAACTATATGCCTAAAATATTAGCACAGCGGTAAACTGGAAAAGTAAGATTTCTTATGCATTTTTTATTGATGAAGCTTTTAAAAAGGTGGCATGAAAATGTGGTGCTAATATTTCATTATGCCAGCAGAAAGAGCAAGACGTTTAGTGGTCATAGCTTATGCTTAAGACACCATTCCTTTTGTCCTTGACTGGGGAGCAAACAGCCATTCATCTTATGTGCGGCAAAAACACTGACAAGTAGTTGGGCTTTGAATGGTGTAATGAATCGGCATTTTTGAAACTGAGCAACAATGACAACTAAGAGACACTAATGTTTGTGCTTTTATCCTCTCCTATCGAGCCATAAATCAAGCGGCCAAATATCGCAGTAGAAATGATAATGAATAAATATCAATATTTTTATTCTTGAACCTTAACATAGCACTCTATTGATATGGACATGACCTTGATGCTTTAACTTTTGTTGTGCCATCTGAAGTAACATTATTTTATGATTTATTCTATTAATTATGCACATGGGCAAATGACAGCTTTAACATGTGGCCAATGGGAACAAAAGCATGCAAATGTCATTCTGCCCCCCCCCCCCACCCTTTTACCAAAGATGCCCCTATGTGAATACAACAGAAGGCGTAAACAAAATGCATGTGATGGGCCACTCTTGTTTATATCCACTGCTGTAATTATAATTTGTTAGCTCATGAATGTCCTGAGTATTATTCTTTACTTACATGAGTGCCACCAAAGCAGGTTGGGTAGCTCAGCTTCAGCAGACCAAATGCAGCTTTGTAGCTCTCGCTGCTCTGAGAACTATGTAGTAGTACAGCAAGAGGCATTGCGCCAACTGCAGTTGCTGTAAGTACCACCGTGAGACTGCTTTGTGACTCATCACATGAGGCTGTAGAGTCTACAAATATTATCTCCTTAGCAGCACTCAGTCCTTGCGTCCTTTTCATGACCTGCGTCACCACAAGAACTGCCCAGCAGGTACCATCCTCTGACCTTGTGGTTCTCACATCGGCCCCTGCAAAAGGCAATATAGGACTCCTACTTATAGCGGCATTAAGCAGAGAAGCAATGGTAAATAAGGGGCCTGTTAAGATATACATTTAAAAGTTGCCAGCAGTCAAAGCAAATCGGAAATTTCAAAAGATAAGTTTCATGTTCTTATTCATCAGATTAGGAGCAGCAGAATCATTTGTTAGATGTTAGATAATTCAACGCAACGTAGGAGAAAAGGCAGCTACATGCCTCCAATGGAATCTGAATCAAAGACCTCCACGTGTTGCAGATGGTGCTCGACCAACCGAGCTATGGCACTACTACTATCAAGTGTACCTCTGCTAGCGTGCACTTCGCATGTTGAACCTTTTTATGCCTGTTTATGGCATCAAGGGTGCCAAACTAGATACCTTCTTTATGCTTTTTAGCAAGCAAGGGAAGGGAAATGATTGGTTCATTAATATGTACACAAGAAACGATCAATAAAGTCCAGGAAAGCATAGGGGAATACTGTTCTAGTAATTCTTTTAATGTTGTAAACTGTATCGAGAAATTAGTGACAGCGTAATTATTTTTTGGATGTAGGATAACTGCGTAACGTAACATGACAGAACGCACGAGGAAAGACAAGCACATGCTGCCGATGGGGTCCAAGTAGGTTGCACCTGCATGCCCATGTCTGTAATGCTATGCTTCGGGCTTAGGGTGAGGCAAATGTATCACTGGGCAGAGTAATGTTGGCATGTATGGATATTAAATCTCGATATTACAGATAATGAAAAGTAGACACTGTAGCATACTCACTGTTTCACAATGCAGGAAGTATTCATCATGGATGGGATTTTTGTTGTAAACCACACAGCTTTAGCAATGCAGACCAGAGAAGGTTGCTGTAAGCTGATTTAGACATGCATATGGCTTTTCATCCTGCTCTATTTTCACCGAAAAGGGGGCTACTGTGGCTTGAATGAATATACTCTAAAGCCTCAGGTGGTCCCTCTAAGGGGAAAGAAAAACTACTGCTAGCCGAGAGGTTACCTCTGTTGGCAGCATGATGTGCTACAACATTTGGTGATAATTCTGGTGAAGCAAAAGGTAAATATTTATGAAATACCTAGACCACAAAAATAAAAATAATCACACAGATATGTGCAAATGCAAACAGTTAAACACCCAAAAAACCTTTGCAGTTCAGTCTTTTCAAAAAGTCGCAGGAATTTCAAAGAAAAGAAACTACACTGCTCAGGTATATTGCAGCTTACCCTTGTCAAGATAGCATGGCGCTTTCTCTGAAAGTTTGCTGACAGGGTCCACTGCGCTGCCGTAATGATGATCCCGCCACAGCCGGTACCAGTAATAAACAGTGCCTGCGCTTGGATTCACGGCACCACTGGCAAGCTTCTCGGCAGCGTCATCTTCAGCTTCTAGCTTCTGCTGGTGCATAGCTATGGCCTGTGCTGGTGTGAGGCCATCATGAAAATAGCTATGGAACACAGCTCGAGTGTCAGCTGTGGTGCGCAGGAGACGTAAGGCATCGGCACAGTCTAGCGCATGATTATGGTCATCCCTGACCTTCACAATGGCACGCAACGGCGTAGCCCTCTTCAGGAATGGGTCCCGCTTCCTTGTGTCTCTAGTAATGTTTTTTATTTTGATGTCCACAAAGGCTGGGCAGTTGGTGGCCGTTTGGCCAGTAATCTTATTCCTGTTCGAGTGCTGGCATTTCCACTTCTTGTGGAATGCGATCCTAGTAAAAAACAAATGCAAATGATTTTTCTTAGAATGACACTCATATTTTTGCTTAAGAATATTTTACATTAGAGAGACACTAGTAACAATAATGTAAATATTGTGCAGTGCTCTGTAAGACATTGCTTCCGTGCGGTGAAGCCAGCCTTACAAAACTGATAATTGGAATCTGTCACAATGCAAATGATTTCACTTCTCAGAATAACGCTCATCTTTTCGCTTTAGTCTATTTTACATTAGAAAAACACTGGTAACAATAATGTAATTATTGCGTAATTCTCTGCACTACATTACTGCCATGCGGTGAAGCCAGCATAGCAAAAAGCTGAAAAATTGGAATGTCACAGTCCACAGTTATATATTTTTTCCATGACAGGCTTCAGAACTTGCACACAGCACCCTGAAGCGCGTGAATAGCTGTGATACGAGAAGCAAAGTACGTTCGGCTTCAGCGCCGTGCGCCTATGTACTTTTTTCCCAGGTGGCCTCGGATGTAAATATTGCGTAATTTTCTGCACTACATTACTGTCATGCGGTGTAGCCAGCCTAGCAAAAAAAACTGAAAATTGAAGTTTGTCACAGTCAGTGGCCTCACATTTGCGAAACAATTATGAATAGACGACCGCTCTTTCGAGTAATACATCAAGTGCATGGGTGAATAAAATGCAAAATTTCCCATACCTTTTAGGCTTTGCAACTTCCCAGTCAACGATCCACGTGGTTCTCGTCGCAACACCGTAGCTGGTGAGCCACTCGTACGCGTCTCCGTCGGTGTTCAGAGCCACACGAAAACAACTCACGTTCTCGACGCAATTGTCACTGTCCAACTCGCATTCGAACGGCAGCGATGATGCCGCCATAATTCACGGATGGAACACGCTACTCGAATAAAAAAAGTCCAAAGCAGCCGCGGCGGACTCAAAACTTCTTTTATGGGCGGTAATGTGGAGAAAAGGAAAGGCGGGAGGGGGGGGGAAAAGGGGATGCTGCCCACTGTATGTAACAGCCGACCGCGAGAATCGCGCAGCCAATCAGGCAGCGTCCTCTCCTCCTCGCTTCAGTGCTTTCTCTCTCGCGGCGCATTCGTGTCCAGGCGCCAAAAATACGCGAACGGGTCGTCGGTCACCCGCACGTGTCAGTTCTCTTCGGAGGCTGGCGCAGAATTGCAAACGGCGTAGATGCTTGACAGCATGCTTAAATTACAATGAAATGAACACTACCTGAACTCGAGGTAGTAAAGGACTAAATACTGACACTTAATTACCGACCCTTAATTAGCGATAAACAATTAGTGAATAAAATGGCTATAAATGCTCCGAATGTAATCAGACGAACGGTATTTGACCTGGAGGTAGTAAAGGAGAAATGGTGACCTCTGATAAGTGACCCTTCATTAGTCAAAAGCAAT
This sequence comes from Amblyomma americanum, assembly GCA_030143305.2. NCBI lineage: Eukaryota > Metazoa > Arthropoda > Arachnida > Ixodida > Ixodidae > Amblyomma > Amblyomma americanum. The sequence goes on from JARKHS020015143.1 coordinate 6,031, forward strand.
TAGGGAATTAAATTACCAGAAAATCAACCAAATCAACAGTACTTGAACTTGACATAATAATTTAACAATTAGTAGTACCTGACTAGTGACCGCTAATTATTGAAGAGTAATTAGTGACTTAAAAAACCAAAATTCTCCGAATGTAATCAAATTAACAGTACTTGAACTGGACATTGCAGAGGACTAAATATACTTGTATTGAATAAAACTGATTACTTATAATCAGTTTTGGTCCAGTTTGGCGGAGGTCAATTTTTGGGTGAACCATGCTGAAATTTGGCGGTGGCCCGGGCACCAAATTCCAAGTTAACTCATGTTCGGGTCATGGTTGACCCTGGTTATGGCTATCATGTGTAGGCACAGTGTCATCACTATGCTTGGCTAACTGTTATAGTGTTCCTATGCAGCTGCTGCTATGCAGCTGCTTCTCAAGTAAGCAAGAGCAGAATTTTCTTGGGGTAGGAACCTCCGGATTAGTGCTTTCGCGCTAAAAAACTGGCAGAAATGCATTCACAACCTGAGCGGAAGGCTCCCGGCCTTTGTAAAGTAGTAGATACTAACTTAAGGCATCCGCAATCACGCTGCAGCTCAGTCAAGAGAGCCTGTAATTAAGCCAAAATAAAACCGCAATCATCACGCACTAGTGCATGGCCGCGGTATTCAAAGCAAATGCGACGATAGAAGTACAACGTGGACTAGCTAACACTGATCATCGATTTACTTTGCGTGACAGATGCATATATCAGAGAACAAGCCTAAATAACAGCTCCTATGTAAGGCACTGTTTGGGTTTGAGTATAAAAAAAGAAAACGACTTCTACCATGTTCAGGACAGGTGTGTTCAAGCTTATGTATTCAAATGCATGCTGTTCACAGTACAAATTAGTATCTACGGTGCTGCTATACTAATTGGTTGAAAGTCAGCATGCGAGGCGTCTCCCAATTAATGATTGATCATACTGAGCTCAAGGCAATTTTTATCTAACGTATGTACAATCGTGGTAGCGCAGGAAGGATGAGCATCACGATCGACAAAAAATGTACAATTAAGGCGACGCGTTAAAGCCGAAAAATAAGAAATGTGGCTTACTTCCTGCTGTGGCGGCAAGAACTAGTGGCGCAGGTTAAGTGCCCATCTCCCATACTCCCATACTCTCCCAGTTTCTATCCTTGTATAGCTAACAATCTTAAAGTTATGTGGATAAAAATTTAATTATTTCCATTCTGGTTTTTTCAGCGATGTACTCCTGCAGCATATGCAGCAACATTACTTCGTCCCTCTCTTCCTTCTACAAGCACATCGCTTTGCACAAAAATGTGAACCAGTTCCGCGTCAAGTGCCCTTTTCGAAGTTGTTGCAAGACGTTCCGTAAAGTCGGCAGCGTGTATAGCCACATGTGCCGTGAACATAGACAAGCACGACGTGCAGAAGGCGAAAGCCGCAGTGCTATAACTGTTCACAGATGTGACTTCTTGTGCTCTGTGGATGCCTGCATTCAGCTCTGCAAAGATTATAAATCTCTTGTGGCACACTTGAAATGTCACATTACCGAAGGGACAGAGGTGAAGTGCCCATTTCAGAACTGCAGCAAAGAGTACAAGAACAAGGCTTCTTTCTCCTCCCACCTTTCACGCTACCACGTAAAGGCCACAAACTCAGCTCCACAATCGCAGGTTCAAACTATGGTCAGTGCAATTGCTTCAGAAGCTGTCACAGGAAATATTCAGTCTGCTGAGAACTCCTGGGACAACGAGTTTGAAGAAGCTCCAATTTCAAGTACTCATGACGGTTCCCCCAGAGACTGCCAGTAAACATGCAGTGACGAAGTTACTGATGCTTTCGCTCATCTATACCTGAGATTGCTGTCAGAGCGTCACGTTCCTTCATCCACTGTGCAGCTGATAGCAGAGGCTATATATGACATTCAGACCGCTAACGTTTCGACGTTTGCATGACTTCCATTCTTAAAGCTAGGCTCAAACTTGTTGTGTGCAGTGAAGAAGTTGACAAGATAATCGACGAAGCTTTTGAAGCAGATCTTGTCTTAGCTGTGCACAGAGATCCGGGTGGTGTGTTCCGCAGTAAGCACACCCGTAACTTGCATTTCAAGAAACGCTTTCTCTTTGTGGAGCCTGTTACAATACTACTGGGAAGAAACAAAAGTAATAGGGATGCAACATTCTACTATGTGCCAGTATTAAAAACACTGGAGGCCATGCTAGAAAATGAAGCTGTGGTTAAGTAGTGTGATAAACTCTTACCAAACACCAACAGAGTAATCAAAGACTTCACCGATGGCAGTGTTTTCAAGTCTATTTTACTTTACAAGGATCATCCAAAAGCGTTAAAGCTAATTCTTTTCCAGGATGCTTTCGAAGTCGTAAACCCACTCGGTTCTGCGAAGAAGAAGCACAAGCTGCTTGCAGTTTATTTAAATCATGGCAATCTTTATTCATGGAAGAGATGCTCAACTGACTCCATCAAGCTCTGCTTGCTTTGCAGTGAGACTTACTTTAAATACTTTGGTGAAGACAAAATATTTGCACCCCTGATTGATGATCTGAAAAAGCTCGAAGCAGGCACAGTCGTCACTACAAAGGGCACACGTCTGATTGGCACAGTGTGCGCAATCCTCGGTGACAATCTTGGAAGCCATGGAATTGGTGGCTTTGTTGAAAACTTTAGCAATGCAACACACATCTGCTGGTTTTGTTTGGCGGAAAGAAGAGACCTCTTTTCTTCACTTGCATTGTCAGGTGTATTCGAGCTGAGAACACCAGACAATTACAACAGTGCTGTCCTAACCTTAGCAGCCGATAGCTCCTTAAGTGCAGAAAAGGGAGTGAAGTTTAGGTCTTTGTTCAAAGATCTGAAGTATTTCGACGTTTGTGCACCAGGGCTTCCCCCTTGTTTGGCACACGATCTTTTTGAAGGCATAGTGTCATTCGACCTTTCTTTGTATATACAATATTTTGTCACGATTTGTGAGTGGATTTCTCTGGAGGATCTCAATAACCGTATAGGTGGCTTTCCTTTTAAGCACAGCGACCTCAATAACAGACCATGTGAGGTTCCTGTAAAGAAATCACTTCGACGCCATGCTATTCAGAACTGGAATATGGTTCGTTTTCTTCCCCTCTTCTTAGTCGGTTCCGTTCAGTCTACAGAGAATAAGGTCTGGAAGCAGGTTCTGTTGCTGTCAGAAATTGTTCTTTTAGTTACTTCGCCAGCAGTTACAAGTGCAATGGCTATGAGGCTCCAAGATATCATCGAAGATTACATGACAAGCAAAGCAGCTCTGTTCCCAAATATTCCATTGAGGCCAAAACACCATTACCTTCTTCACTATCCAATGCTTATTATGCAGTTTGGTCCCCTGATCAGATTGTGGACAATGCGATGCGAGGGCAAACACAGCTACTTCAAGAAATGTGCTAGAAATTGTCAAAATTTCAAGAATTTGGCGTTGACTTTATCTCAGCGGCATCAGCTTTTCCAAGCTTACAAGAACACAGGAAGCAGTACTGACGTTCTCGACAATGCATCTACTTTCATGATCAGCCTTTGCAGTCCTGAAATTCAGAACGAAGTTCGGGAAGTTGTTTCTGATGAAGGGGAAATTTTCTCAACACAGCATGCAACTATTCGGGGTCTGTTGTATGAGTGCAAAATGCTAGTTGTAATGTCACGGCAGAACGGCGAACTAAAGTTTGGGGAAATACAGCAGATCCTGTCAAAAGATGCCCGGCATTTTTTTCTTGTAAAAACTGTTAGTACATCGTATGAACCAGGAATGCAGTATTTTAACATCTTAAGTAATGACGGTCCAATCAAGTGCATTGAGCTTGACAGCTGGCTTGACAACACACCATTAATCCAGTACAACCTTGCCCGCTGCAGTTATCCTGTTTTTGTTTTGAAGCATGGATTACTTGATGGAGTTTGAACTGTGTTTCAGATGCTGCAATGGAGTTGGAACAACGAATTTCCAACTGGCTGCCAGCCCTGGACAAGGAGATTGTAGAGCTGGCAGTCCAGAAGCTGCAGCAATGTGGTGTAGAGTCCCTGGAACATCTGAAGTATGTGGTTGAAGAGGATTTGCAATTTTTAAAGCCCATCAGCAGAAGGATTCTTCTTGAAAGGTTTCACTCAGCGGCTACGCCCAACCCACCAGTGTCACTTTCTCCCAACGACATTCAATCGCCTACAAGCACACAGTGTGCAAGCTTTTCTACACCTTGGGAGGTTTTCCCACCACAGCTTATGAAGGCTTGCCAAGAAGAGAAGCGTCCAGTAAAGAGCGACTTGAATGAAATGGTACGACTTGTGAGTGACCATATTCTTGGCATAAACAGGAAGCCAGATCGCAAGATCTTGAGGGCCATCGCAGCTGAAATTGTGAGCCATTACCCGAAGACATTCGAGGACACCCTAAATGGGGAGTAATTGGCTCGGGTATTGAGACACTCTTGTGGAAACTTGAAAACTGTATTAACAACAAACGAAGGCCAAGGTCTGAGCAGCCACATCAGTTTGAGCCGGACGATGAACTGGACTTGAGTGTCAAACGAGTGAAGATTCAGAGAGACTCATATTGGTGTGTGGCATGGCAACCAAAGCTTCCATCTGACGAGACTGCTGACTCACAGGAGAAGAAAAAAGACGACTTGCTGTCGCAGTTCAGGCTTGCGTTTCCAGATGAGACCATGGTTGCACAGCTCATGTCAGAGACTTATGCATCACAACGTCGGCTTATCAGTGCATCCAAAAATATTCGAGACATTGAGCGAAGCTGGCCATTTCTGTTTCAGGCAAAGCACCTGACCAACCACGTAAACATCTTGCTAGGCTCAAATGTTGCAAAGACTTTCGATGACCGACTAAAGACTGTTGGACGGCAAGTTTTTCGTTACGCACACAGCCAAGTAAAAAAAGAATGTGTGAAGTCTTGTCTCCAAGAAATAGAAGCTGCCAAAACTAACAGGAAGTCAATGGCAGTTGAATATGAAGCCATGCCACTACTACTGCTCGCAATCTTCGGAAAAGACAAAGAGCTGTTCTACAACCTAACAGAGGTAAAAACTGACAAATGTAGTTTGCATTATTTCCTTGCAGTCGTCGCACGTTAATGCACAATGTGAAGTGTCCCATTAATTTATTCCCCCCAATAACCAAGTCAGCACTGCCTTTTATAACAGTAGTGCAGTGATTGTTTTACCCACGTCTCTAACATTTGTACTGAGATAACAGAAAAATCTGGAAGTTTTATGTCAACCTTGCCCATAAACAAAAATTTATCCTCAAAACCAGCAGACTTGCTGCGGTGTGTTTTAGCGTGCGACGCAATGGTAACTCATATTTAAGTGAAACGGTGTCTGTGTTGAGGACTTAAGGCAAAATTTTTCTTTTATTACATGCCATTGACTGATCCTAATGCTAATGCACATGTGAATCGGATTTTTCATATAAGGAGATGGCCAGCGACGATGACTTGGGGGATCTGCCAAGCTGTCCTTCCATCTGCGCGAAAGGTAAGATATTGATGACTGACTAAAGGGGCAGTTCTTAAAAAAATTGCAGAAAAATGCACTAAATGGTGCTACCTTGTCCGAAATGCAAATCTTTATTATATTAGACAAATGTATGCAATTTATTAAAAGACACTTCCCGCTGATTGAAATGCTTAATGAGTATTGCTGGCTCGATGTGCCTATCATATATAGGTCAATGTAATCTTCGTCGTTATCCCTTCCTCGTTTTTCACTTATCCTCCTAAACCTAATGGTGATGGACCCACCCCTCTGAATAAAGAGACTTTACGTGTAACTGAAAGACATAATAAAAACAGAAGGACAAAGCGAACAATAATGCTTCCTTCCAACTCTTTTCCAGGATGGACTTTTCTCACTGCTAATTCATACACAATCTGCGTGGACACCCATCCAGTGCTTCATGCATCAAAGACAGACGAGGCCTTCAAGCTGCTGTTCTTTGCCCATTTTGCTTTTAACATCCAGTACCAGAAGGAGACGAGCCTGTGCTTGGAATTCACACAGAGGTAAGAACTGAAGCCAATGTTCACTCACCTGTACACTTGCCTGACGTCACAGCACGCCCTGTGCAAATGCATACTGCAGTCTGCCAATCTTCCAAAACCTTTTTAGAAAAGCAGTTACTACGCTGCTAAACTGAGTGTACGCGAAGAAAATGCACTTCAACTGAAAAGCTTTTTGAACAGTGTGCGTGTTCATCGAGAATATCATACTGTCAATGAAGTTTGCTTATAGAGGTGAAAGTTGGCATTTCTTCAGTTTGGCATTGAACTAGCACTGGGACGCAATAATGCTAAAGATATTTGGTAGTGTGCTGTAGTATAGGAGCAGCAGGGAAGAAAATTTGCTTTAAGGTACGGAGTTTTAGCAACATTGTAGTACAAGAAATTAATAATTGATTTACCATTGACTGACGTAATAACATGCCCTCATTATCCAGTCTCATTTTTGAAAATATGTGTCAAACAGCAAGACGTCATAAAGAAACCTTTTATCTCTATAGTTAACAGTACAGCAGCAGCTTGGGATCACGCCTGTGTGCTGTCTATTAGTTCTGCTGGAAGGCTAATGCAAGAGCATACAGACAAGGATGCATTCTAGTAAATGTGAAGGTCTGAGATCAGGTATTTTGTTTGTTTTGTTATAATAAAGCACAACACCGAAAACAAAGCAAGTGACAAGCACGCAACTGTATTATAAACGTTAATTTTTTTTAACCTTTGTAGCCTTCTATTTTAAAAAGTGTGAGAAATGCGCCGGTGCTTTCTATTGTGCTGGATTGTACTGCAAAGTGGACATTATGTACCTCATAAGGATGAATAATTAGACGATTAATCAGCTTAAATTAGCTAACAAACTTTACTATTTCTGCTTTAAAGGGAAGGTTGTATTGCAAAATTTATCTGGCAACATCGAAGGTTAGGCTTATTTTTAAATTTTGTTACTCGGCAATGTATTTCGAAGTATCGACGGAAAGCTTGTTCAATTGGCTGGCCCACTTTACCTATCTATACAATGCCGTAACTGCGCATAGTATTCTTGCCGAAATCTAGATAACTTATACATCATAAAAATACACTAACTGTGCCTGTACTTGCTGCATGCATTAGAAGTGCGAGAAGCGATTTTTCTATGAATATGCAATGGTGGAAAGCTGACTCAACGAGCTTTCGTATGTGTATTTTTGTTGGTCGATGTCTGGAATGATACTGCCATTTAGGAGTATTTAAAAACAGCTCATATTCAAAGTTGACGACCATCAATCTTGCAACATAACCTACTTTGCTTCTGAGATGAAAAATAGAAAAGTCAGTCAAAGTTAATTATGTAACTACAGATACATTTGAGGCACCTAATGTCTGCCTTGCTGTACAGTCCAGCTCAGAAGACCACACCGACGTAGATAAGTATTTAAAACATATCTTCAAAAGTGACAAAAATCACCCTGTATATAAAATATCAATCGGAAGGAAAAAAATGCCTCTCCCGCTCTTTTTCTGCCGCATCTCACACACACACACTTAAGGTAATAGAATCGGGGTACGGATTTCAGGCTGTTTTTTATGAGAGAGGGGTGCGTCCTGACATGGCAAACCGTTGTAGCAAGGTAGGCAAAAGAGACCTAACTTTTTATTAAAGCACGTTTCTCCTTGTTTTATCCGTTCAATCCTCCTCATTCATAGGGCCACATGTACTGTAGTGGCTATGAGTTCCTAGGGCGCATAAGCTACAAACGAGTTCGACACTTTTATCATTACCCACTGGATCAAAACCTCACTTGTGGAGATGAAAGTCGATCTCAAGTCATTCAATATGTAGTAGTAAAATGAGGTGATCACTGAGAAGCAAGGTGCTTAAATGACTTCAGTAGCATCCTTGATACTTCTGTTTCCAATGGTACCTGTATGACCGGAAACTCCAACACATGCCTCGTAAACAATGACATTGTAGAAGCATCGTATGCGCTTTCCGCCCAGCACTGCCTGTGAGTCATGCTGATCTGTGGTTGTTGATAAAACGAATCTTGCTGGTTTATCGCTATGAGGAGCTTGAAAAGAAGGTTTGAGCAGCAAAGTGACGCCTCACAAAGCTAGAGTTTTATTTCTGGGTGGGAACAGGTAAGATATTAGTGTTTTTTTTTACTTAGCTTTTACCCCTCACAACGTAGCGGATCATATATGAGACCTGATTTTTTTAACACATCCGCCCTTGTCAGAGTGGTTGTGCAAGTGTAGAACGAATATATTTTTGTCTTTCAACTATAAAAATTAAGTTTTTGTGCCTGGTCGTTATTGATAGCTCGTGGCTCTTTGTTTCAGGGCTATTGCAGGTATTAATCCTGCAAGAGGAACAAAGGTGCACAAGAATGGCGGGAAGCAGCACTGCCTGTCACCAAGAGTGGCTGCACTCGTAACGGCTTTGAAAGACTATGACTTTTAGATTTTTAGTTTCTGTTGCTTGTGTTGTATAACATTTTATTATGTTGGGCTCAGAAATAGTTTTCGAGCTATAGAAGACTGCTGATGCTGATGTGACTTTCGATTTAATAAAGTGTTCATTCATATCAAGCTGCTTGGCTTTTGGTTCTCAGGCAATGCTATACTGATGAAAATCAGTGTGTTGTGCAAACGTTTCATATTTAGATATTCTTAAATTACTACACGCAACTTCCCTCGAGCAACGAATTATGTAATATCACACTTTCATTGGTATAAACGACGCAAAGATCGTATTTGTAATTTAATGAGCCCTTGTGCTTGCACAGAAACCGTATTTTGTGCGGGGAAAAAATTGTAATAAAAGAACAACTAATAGTAAACAGAACATTGCAGGAATTTCAAATATATTTTCTGCAAACCAAAAAGAAAATTGTGTGTAAATTAACAGGGCAGCCAAAAACAGACAACTAAACTCAATTTGCAGTCACAGATTTTCTGTACATGATAGAAAAGAAACATTGTAAAATAACAGAATAACTGAAAACAGAAAAGTGAATTTCACAGATTTTCTATACATGACAGAAAAGAAACGCTGTAAAATAACAGAATAACTGAAAACAGAAAAATGAATTTCACAGACATTTTACAAGCTTTCAGTAAATAATGAGAAAGAAAAACCTGAAAATCACAGACTTGCTTCGAAACAGAAAATGAAATTTCACAAAAATTTTACAGGGATTTTCGGTAAATGATAAAAATCTAACATTGTAAAATAACCGAAAAACTGAAAAACGGAAAACAGAACTGTACAGACATTTTCTGGCAGGACAGCTGCCAGAAAATGTGTTTTTTTTTGAAAAAAATTTTTACAGTGTAGTGTGTTACTGGTATATATACCTATAGTTGTATTGTACAGCCAATATAATGCAGAATGAACATTTTCTGCGATTAAGCGCCTAAATGTGGTCTTTCTTAGTGCCGTTCCCACGTTTATTGTTTACATTCTGTAAAAATACTAAGAAGGCTATTTCAAAACTGATTTTCGCAATTTCGTTTGTTGTAACCCTTGTGGATATGGTGGGGAGGCGTTGGCAGCGTCGGTTCCTAGCGATCCGCAATGTACTGTAGCGTTATAGTGAGCCTTTCATTTTTCATTCTTGCTCAAAGCGCAGTAAAGGCGAGAAGAAAGACGAGAGTATGACATGAACAAGCGCTATCAACTGGGCTAACTGAAGAACTAAGCACACATATAGGATTTTAAATAAATTATCGCAAACAGAAAGTTATCTAAAAGACTCGTTGAAAGACAGATATCTCAATTCCCTCTCAGACAATGCCACTGAAGGGCCGCTGATACACATCTTGCCGTTGTGAATAATGTAGAAGGCCTCCAAAACCTCGCGTGTTACGTTATTGCTGTGGCGAAACAGGATGCGCGTGTTCTTGTAATTAGGGTCGCATTTACACTTCTTGCATAGAAATGTGGACTCAGCATAAGGGTCACCTTTTGCTCTCCTTTATTGAGGGGATTGAGATATCTATGCTCCGACGTGTCTTTTAGATGACTTTCTGGTAGTGGTCATTTTTTTCAGAGTTTATAAATTTCGTTCAATAAACCCATTTCATAGTCAGTGCTTGTTTGTGTCATATTTTCGTCCCGTCTTTGGTGCGCTTTGAGCAAAATTTGAACACGTATCAACTGTCCCAAATTTCTGCTCCACTAATTTGAATCTCCCAGCTGGAGCAAAGAAGAAAGCGAACAATTAAAACTGCGCGTCAAATGAGCCACCGGCTTCAATGGGCAAAGCCGCATGACGAGCTCTGTGGGCTTATCGGCGGGGCGGCAAAACCCGAACAAGGAATGGGCCGCAAAATAAAAATACCAGCAGAAGAAAAACGCGCACAATGAGGAAGGTTCTGGAATCCTACATGCACGGCTCTCCCGACGCGGGAAGAAACGCCGGCGCTCGTCGGCAATTTCTAAAGGCCGCACTCCCGTCGAAAATTCGCTTTACTCCAACGGTTGTCAGGCATCCTTCCAGGAATGTTGGTGAGCAAGTTTTTTTCTTTAAAGGCTCATTAGCAGCGATGTTATAGCCACCTCGATCAAGAAACTTCGTCACGCCTCTCTCTGTCATCTCCGTTTCCGAGTCTGCTTTTCTCAGTCATCCAGGCGACAAGCCTTCGGGGGCGAAATTAACCGCTCTACGTTACATCCTTGTTTTGCCAGGGTCTTCCATGAGGCTGCTTAATTATCGCCAGGCATGTAGCCCACCGTAAGTAATATCCATTTCAGCTTTTAGAATTTCCAAGAAACGTTTACCGTCGGAGCTGTGGCGCAGATTTTTTCGCTAGATCTCGCCAAAACACATGCACTTTCGAGCAGCTTTCAGGCAAAGCAAATTCTCCAGTGCACCTAACTAGTCGAAACAGCCATTTGTTTGTCCACTGCGCCGACGGAAACTGCGTCTTCAATATTATAAAAACTGATATGGATACTACACGGCTCTGAATAATTAATGAGCCTAACAGTAATAGTTAAAATTTAACTATTCAATATTAGTTACTCAGCGTGCTAGTTAGCTCCTTCTAGGCGTATTCCGATGTACTATATCGATGCTGAAAAAGCGTTCTTCTAACTCAAAAACCGCATATTTAAAAATTGTCTATAATCTTAGGTGAAGCACCTTCCAGTTGGTCTTCCAGAGCAACCTCTCGCGGCCACTGTTAATTTAAATGCCACTGTGAACAGGTTCTGATGACGTCGCAAAGTCTTGTGATCTAGGTGGCGGGTGGGCCACCTGCTTCTCTCGAGACTTTTCGCTCATGCCGCCGCCGCCGACGAGGACGCGGGGTTTCCCGCTAAAGGGCACCATTGACGCTATCGCGTTAACAGCGGTAGCAGTTTCCAGATGATCAGACGTCGTCCACCATTGGCCCGTTAACCATACCAGTGAAATGTTTGTTGTGGCTGTGCCGTCACAGGCACACCTTGGATGCCAGCGGAGCTTACGAGGAGATTGGCTGTGTCGAGAGATCGCGAACGCGCTTTGTGAACGTAAGTTGTAAACTTACAAGGGATGCCGTGGTGGAAGGCTTCGGATTAAATTAGACCACTTGGGGTTTTTTAACGCGCGCTGGCACGGGCGCTGTTGTATTTCGCTTCCATCGAAATAAGGCCGCCGATGCCGGAATCTCGATCCTGCGACACTGGTGCCAGCAGCCGAACGCTAAGCCTCTGAATCAAATCAACACAGTGAGTCGAATGGGGTTTGGTCCAAATTTCCACATCCTTTCGGGGCACGCATATCACTCAACATTTTGCAGAGACCATCACACCGGCCCTCTCTATGCATTCGGCTTGCTTTTTTGAAACGCCCGAATGTTGTCGGGGCCGTCTAGGGTTCGAAAGAATAGGTTTTGAAAGAGAAAATAAATAGCAAAGCATTCTGAAACTATTGGTGGCCGCTGTCGCCCAGTCACAAATCCGTCCGTCCGTCCATCGTAAGCCGCTTTCATATCCCTCCAGTTAACTCTGTCCTGTGCCAGCTGTGGCCACCTTATGCTCGCAAACTTCCTAATCTCATCTTCCCACGTGATTTTCTGCCGCCCCCTGCTACGTTTACCTTTCCATTGCAATCCATACCGTTGCTCTAAGGAACCATCGCTTATGTTGCCTTCGCATTGCATGTGCCCATTTCTTCGTCTTGATTTCGACTATGACATCAACTGACGTTTCTTAGGATTTAGTATCATCTCTGAAATCCTCCCCTTGAACGCACTTCTCAACAGCCCATCTCAAGCACATCTATCAACAGGATCTTTCCAAACGCTGCGTCAGGACACAGTTGCTTTCTGCTGCCATCCACCGCAGCACAATTCTGCGTGCATTTTAAAGCGATTGCGTTTATCGTGTCTCAGAAAACTTTCATGCTTCTCCTTAACGACATTCTCTGGTTGGTTAATTCCTCGATGATGTCATCATAATCACGTTACCCCATTTATGCCTCTTGAAAGCACTTCTCAACAGCGATTGCGTTTAGGCTGTTTCAGAAAACATTCCTGCTTCTCCTTAACGACATTCTCTGGTTGGTCAATTCCTTGATGACGTCCCGGGTTCGAACCCGACCGCGCCAGCTGCGTTTTTATGTAGGAAAAACGCTGAGGCGCCAGTGTGCTGTGCGATGTCAGTGCACGTTACAGATCCCCAGGTGGTCGAAACTCCCTCCTTTATCCCTTCCCTTAGGGCGTGGTTCAGGTGCCCCCGATATATGAGACAGATACTGCGCCATTTTCCTTTCCCCTAAAAGCAATTATTATTATTATTATTAGTCGATAGAGATCGCATGACCTTGCGACGGCACCACCACCTGGCTACCAAACAACGAAGGGCCCCCAAAATCTTGAAGTTGGCCCACCACCCAAAATTCAAAGTAGACCCGCCACGAAAATAGAGGCTGGTTAGTGTGTTCGATTAGTGTAATCCTGTAGGATAATCCTATCAAAGGTTGTGGAACATCTAGAAGGTGGTGACTCTGGCCTACCGTGCTTACCAACCGAACTATAGAGCCGAACGCCATGGCCGATCCAAGAAGTCAAGACAAGGAGGAGAAAGTGTTGGAGCATCAGCGGTTCATCGCGAAAGCGGACTAACTCAGTGCAGAGAGAGAGGCTTACTGGAATGGGCAGTAATCCAACTGGGCTTACTGGAATTTCTATTAAGCAACAACAGACTGCGCTGTCAGCCAACCGCCGTGGCCGACCTAAGAAGCATCAAGACGTCGAAGCAGTCACCGCCGGTATACCGAGAGGCAGCGTGCCGGACAAGGCAGGCTGCGAATGCGTCGACTCATAGGACACGCTACGTGAAAGGCCCGGAACACCGAGAAGAGTAAATTGGTGCCGATCGTGAACATCGCAAAGACAACGACGAAGTCAAGCCTAGGAACAGGATGCTGAACGCCAGCGTATATCTTGCTCCTGTTTCCAGCAATTCACCGCCTGTGTCTTGGCTACTTCCCTGTGGTGGATATGTGTCATCATTATTTTAGGCGAACCAACCAACCAACTATTTCGGAAGCGGAGCAACGCAGGGCGGAGAGACAGGCCTACGGCAGTTACAGCAAAGCAAATGGGCAAGTGCGGACGAATATAACCAAGAGCAAGACTTTAAGACAGGCTATGAAAGAAATGCTTGCATGAAAATCACTGAACGGAATGCACACTGCGAACAATAAAGGAATGTATCAATGGAAACAATGTGATTTGTCTTACACCCTAACAGTAATTAGACCCGCTACAAGGAACTTGTGGTAGAGGAGTGGTCGGGAGTGTGGCTGAAGTATCATGCGAAGGCGCATAGACGCAAGCTGAAAGGAAAATACGTCATTTACTCGCAGGAAAGACATTGGAATCACAACATAGACACCAGAACCTATTAACTAAATGTCGCATTTCCTTCATTAAGATTTCGTTAATACCAGAAGTTTTTTTTTCGATTACTGGAACGGTTCGTTCAAATGCCCTTTATACCGTGCATTTAATTTATCCACTTTTGCTCCGCGATTTGTTCATACTCTTTCAGGATGACATCGGTCGTTAGGCGCGCCCTAAGGATTCGAATGCGTTCCTCATGATCGCATCGCGCGGACGATGTGCGCCATCGGCAAGAAGCCGATACCGAAAGAGCGTTTTGCGCGTGCCGAAGCAGTTTTACGGCATAACTATGCATACAAAAACTAAACTTCAGAGCATTCCACCGATGAATCAGGAAGCGGTCCCATTGCGATATATTGTGGAGTTCGCACTGGTTCGAAGCGCCACATAAAGCGCAGCTTAAAGGCGTTTAAAATGCAGAGGTGAAACTGAATGAAACGAAATGAAACGGCAGCGAATTCGGCTGTGAATAATTAGTCATTGAGGCAAATTAACGCAGTCGATCCGCGCTCCACATGCACAGAGGATGAAAAACGCCGAAGCCAGCGACGCCGGAGGCAGCCACGAGCTGGAGTGGTGCTCGAACAGGGCGCACATCCACGCCTTGCCCAGAAATCAAACGTTGCCCACGCTGAAAGCCAAGTTAGCCAGGAACAGAGTGACGTCGTGCCGAGACTCCTGCTCCCAGAAACAGTGCCACATGGGATTAGTGCGCCGCTGCAGCGGATAATGCGCGCCGCACAGCGGACAAGCGGCGTCCTCCGCTTCCCTATACAGGACCTCCTCCAAGCAAGGCCGGTGCGCGAATGCATTCGGGCAGCGGCAGGGACTGCGGTAGTCTGTAGAGCTGTTCCAGGAGCTCGAGGCCTTCGTCCGGGCAGATGCAGCACGATATGCCGCGGCAGGCAGGCGCCTGGCTCGACGATGAAGCACTGGTTCCGGTGCTACTAGAGCTTCTGCTGCTGCCAGCACTTGTACTTGCAGCGTAGTCTGCCCCTTCGGTACCACGATCTGGGTCCTCGGAACCATCCGCGTCATATCCGGCGAGGTCGTCCTGTGGCGTTCGCTCGGACAGGTCGTCGTGTCCGGTGTCCGTATCAGCTGCCTCAGGGCTGACTGGCTGAGAGTGGGCGTCCGCCAGATCAACTGCGCTGCTACTCAACGCTGAGCTGAGAAAGAGGGCCGTCGACTCCGAGGGCGCCCTGAGGGTATCGAAGAGGCTGTGCCTTTTCAAGCAGGCCAGGACCGAACGTTCGCCAGGCAATAGCCACCGAATGGAACACGTGGCCCACGTGTGCTTCCTCTTCATTTCTCCTCGCGCCTCTGGGAGTGGGGCGCCCTCAGGTGGTGCCTGTGCGTGGAACGCGTCGGCAGGAAGATGAAGAACAAACAAATGCAAACATCACGTTTTTCGGGCAGCTAAGTAACGAATAAATTTGTGAAAGCATAGCGCCAACCGCGAGCTCCCTTCGCTACCAATGGCAGCTTTTTTGAGAAAACCAATTTCACAAACACTTTCACTACGCCACCGCTGTCGTGGAGGATGCCGATGGGCGTTCCCCTGGTAAGCGCAATGGCACTTCAGGTGTTTTCACTATAAGTGTGTTGAGTGCTGTACATTCACTGCAGCAAATGTGCCAGAGACTGCACATAAGAATGTGCTTTTTGCAGACGATGATGCAATACATTTCAACAACCCTGGAGCCGCGAATCATTAACTTACGCTGAAACTACAGTGCTCTGGTTCAAAGCGGAGAAAATTTCGCAGGGAAATGCGCAGTGTGCACTGCTTACAATCAGACCAACTTTACGAAAACAAATATATGGCTGTCGGACATACTGCAATTTTTTGTGAAAGTTGAATATGAGGCAGCAACAATATAATTCTGAAGTAATCTCATTATTGTATTTTTTTGTTAAAACACTGTCATGTCCAAAACCACATATAACCATGGTTTGGAAGAACTGAAGTCTTGCACAAACATCGTGTTTTGCAGTATATTTCATTGCATTAGTCATTCAGCATTGAAACTTGACTAGTTTGTCTGATAATGCCGCCAATATTTGCAGTGTTTGTTCGTTTTTCAAATCTGCCGCGACACCACCTTATCGCTTTGTTTGCGACGCAAGACGCGACTAGATTTATCTCGATTGATCGCAGCCAGGCAAAGCTGATTCTACGTTGTTCCGGAATGTTCTAGGAACTTTGCGCCCTTTATCTCGAATGTTCGCTATCAGCTTTAAATTGAGCACGGCCGACAGCGGCGGGCATTTTGTTCGACGACCGCCGAGCACGCTTGTCGCTTCGCCGCCGCCGAGTGATTCAGTCCATTTTGGGTGCAAGTCAACCCAATAAACAGTTCTTTTAGAAGACCCTTTCGTCCGTCTTCATCGCTGCTTCGACTGCCGTCCCCACTACGTGACATCTGGTGGAGGTGCTGGGTAACTTCCATGTTCCGGGCGCCCCCTTCAAGTCGTGAACCCAGCCCTAAGCGCTTCACACCCGAGGACGAACCAGCAGCTCAGCGAGCCAGCCGACGTCTCCAGGGAGAGGAGCCTGAGTTCGGGAAACTGCCGGACCGCACCAGACAGCGAAAAGACGCTGCTACCAGCACTGCAACCTCGCCAAAGATGTCGACACCGATCATACTGCAGCAGCCGCGGGTGCCATCAACTTTCAATGGATCCCTAGGCGAAGACCTTGAAGAATGGTTGGACCAATTTGAGCGCGTGGCGTCATTCAACAAGTGGGATGATGCGGCAAAGATTGGACACGTTTTTTTCTCATTGGATGGCTCCGAACGCACGTGGTACGAAAACTAAGAGTCGTCCCTTACGACATGGGAGCTATTCAAGAGAGAACTATTGAAGGTATTCACCAGTGTCGTGAGGAAAGAAAGAGCCGAACGACTCCTCGAGTCCAGGATTCAGCTTCCGAATGAGCCCGTCCGCAGTTACGTCGAGGAGATGAAGCGCCTATTTCGCCGCGCCGATCCCGGGATGACCGAGGAAAAGAAAGTTCAGTTTTTAATGCGCGGCGTAAAAGAACAACTCTTTGCAAGCCTCGTCCGCCAGCCGCCAAAAACAGTCGAGGAGTTTATGCAAGAAGCCTGCACGATTGAGAATACCCTCGACGTTCGAGCTCGGCAGTACAATCGCCCTTCCTCTGCCTGTGCAATCCGTTCGGACACGCCGGCCACCACCAGCGACAGCTTGCGGGAAGTTATCCGCGAAATCGTCCGAGAGGACCTACGCCGATTACTGCCATCTTCCCCACAGCCAGAAGCAGCGACTCTGATGGATGTGATACGGGAAGAAGTGCAACAGGCACTTGGCACCCCGACGGCCACAGAACCCCAGGCCATGACCTACGCCGCTGCAGTAAGTACTGCTCAGCCCCAGCGACAACCCCCACGTCCTCCCCGAGATGAGCCAATCGTTCCACAACGCCGCCTCCCAGCCCCCGCCCGCCCAGCCTATGACCGACGCTCAAGCCCCAGGAAATGCGACGCCTGGAGGACTTCCGACAACCGGCCGTTGTGCTTCCATTGCGGTGAGGCTGGCCATATTCTTCGTCACTGCCCGTACCGACGTATCGGTCTTCGAGGATTTGCCGTTAACGCCCCACGACCACGCTTCGGACAACGTCCGCACGAAATCGACGAGTACCTGCGTCGAGAAGAGTACACGCCGAACCGCTTTTCACGCTCACCATCGCCGTCAACCTCGCGCTTTGCGTCGCCACGCCGCAGCTACGCAGCCCCGGTACGAGGAAGGTCGCCCAGCCCCCGTAGGGGAAACTAAAGGCAGCAACCTCTGGAGGTGAGGTTGCTCACGAGCTAAACGCCGAAGATTCTCCACCGACCACGCCCCATGAAGACGCTGCACCCACGACGCCGCATGAAGAACCGACACTCGCTGCACCGACGCCGCACACAATGAGAACCTCGACCACGACGCAAGCTACCTTGAAATCGACGCCGCCACCCAGAGGAGCTTCGACCACACGCCCAACCCGTGACTCACATACGCGACGAAGCCGTGACCCGACGCCGAGAGCGACATGCAATGCAAGAGCCAGGACCTCCGACCTAGAAGTGACTATCGACGGCCGGAAAGTTACCGCTCTAGTCGACACAGGAGCCGATTACTCAGTGATGAATGGAACATTCGCTGCGCAGCTCAGAAAAGTCACAACGGCTTGGGACGGCCCACAAATTCGCACCGCTGGGGGCCACCTCATTACGCCATCAGGACGATGCACAGCGCGAGTGACTGTCAAAGGACATACCTATCCTGCGACCTTTGTTGTGCTACCGCAATGCTCCCGCGAAGTGATCTTGGGTATGGATTTCCTTAATGAGCATCAGGCGATCATCGACCTGCGATCCAAGCTGATCACGCTTTCGACGGACGAAGCCATCGCTTCGATGAAAACTCGGGAAAATCACGTTGCCCTAAGTGTCCTGGAGGAAGAAGTGAGCGTCCCACCCCATTCAAGCGTTATCGTGACCGTAGGCGCCACGAAAGCCATAAACACTGAAGCCATCATCGAGGGGAACATGCAGTTGCTACTAGACCGAGGAATCAGCATCGCAAGAGGCATCGCACATTTCCGCAATGGCCAGGCCGAAGTACTGCTGACTAACTTCAGCGAAGAATACCGGCATATTAACAGAGGAACGACGATTGCTTTCTACGACGAAATATCTGACGTACGAGATTCCTTCGCCCTCTCCTACCCCTCCGCAGAAGAACCGCCTGACCAAGAGAACTCGCCCACTTTCGACATCAACCCAGCCCTGCACCGGAACAGACAAGGCCAGATCCGCAATCTGCTTCAAAACTACAGTGAGTGCTTTTCGACATGGCCGAAGGTGCGACAGACGCCAATTGCCAAGCATCGCATTATAACGGATCAACACGTCCGACCTCTCCGTCAAAGCCCCTACCGTGTGTCTCCGCGAGAACGACAAGCCATCCGGGACCAAGTCGAAGAAATGCTTCGCGACGACGTCATCCAGCCTTCAAACAGCCCATGGGCGGCACCGGTTGTTCTAGTGAGAAAGAAAGACGGCGCACTTCGATTCTGCGGGGATTACCGCCGCTTGAACAGCATAACAAAGAAGGACGTATACCCCCTCCCCCGCATCGACGACACACTGGACCGCCTCTGCAACGCCAAATATTTCTCATCGATGGACCTCATGAGCGGCTACTGGCAAATTGAAGTCGACGAAAGAGATCGCGAGAAGACAGCATTCATAACTCCGGATGGGCTGTTTGAGTTCAAGGTGATGCCATTTGGTCTCTGTTCCGCACCAGCGACGTTTCAGCGAGTAATGGATGCAGTGCTGGCAGGCCTGAAGTGGCAGATTTGTCTGGTATATTTAGATGACGTCGTTGTCTTCGCCTCGAACTTTGAAGAGCACCTCAAAAGACTTCGAACAGTACTAGACGCAATCAAGTCGTCTGGCCTAACCTTGAAAGCAGAGAAATGCCACTTTGCCTACGAAGAGCTGCTGTTTCTAGGCCACATCGTTAGCAAGGAAGGAGTACGCCCAGACCCGCAGAAAACAGCCGCTATTGAACAGTTTCAACCGCCGGCCGATAAGAAAGCAGTGCGCAGATTTCTCGGACTATGCGCATATTACCGACGATTTGTGAAAAACTTTTCGCGCATCGCCGAGCCCCTGACCCAACTGACGAAGGCAGACGTGCCGTTTAAATGGGAAGCGCCGCAAGCAGAAGCCTTCAAGGAACTTCAGCGTCGTTTACAGTCCCCACCGATCCTTGCGCATTTTGATGAAAACGCCGATACTGAAGTTCATACCGACGCAAGCAGCGTGGGACTAGGCGCCGTTCTCGTTCAAAAAAGTGACGGGCTGGAGAAGGTCATCGCATACGCTAGCCGTTCCCTTTCTAAGGCCGAGGCTAACTATTCGACCACTGAGAAGGAGTGCCTTGCCATCATCTGGGCTACGTCGAAGTTCCGCCCCTACCTCTACGGACGGCCGTTCAAGGTGGTCAGCGACCACCACGCGCTCTGCTGTCTTGCCAATTTGAAGGATCCCTCTGGCCGACTCGCTCGATGGAGTCTGCGTCTCCAGGAGTTTGACGTCACCGTCATTTACAAGTCCGGACGCAAGCACACTGACGCCGATTGCCTCTCACGAGCCCCTGTAGATGCACTGCCAGTGGACGACGATGAGGACGCCTTCCTGGGACCCATCAGAGCAAGCTCTTTTGCTCAGCAGCAACGCTCGGACCCCAACCTAAAAGGCCTCATCGAGTACCTGGAAGACAAGGTTTCTTCACCCCCCGCTTCATTCAAGCGAGGACTGTCTTCTTTCTGTGTGCACAATGAGGTCCTTGTGAAGAAGAACTTTACAGCGAACAAAACAGCCTACCTCCTTGTTGTACCTACTTGTCTCCGGGAAGAAGTTCTACAGGCTTCACACGACGAGCCGACAGCTGGACATCTCGGCTTTACTCGCACTCTCCGCCGCATTCAAGACAAGTATTACTGGCCCCGGCTGTGTGCCGATGTCGCACACTATGTGAAAACATGCCGAGATTGTCAGCGACGAAAGACTCCTCCCACACGACCAGCAGGATTTCTGAACCCCATTGAACCTCCCTCAAGACCATTTCAGCAGATTGGCATGGACTTGCTTGGCCCTTTTCCAAAGTCAACATCTGGAAATAAGTGGATCATCATAGCGACCGACTACCTGACCCGCTACGCCGAGGCGAAAGCCCTACCGAACGGAACAGCAGCAGAAGTGGCCAAATTTTTCGTGGAGTGCATTCTTCTTCGACACGGCGCCCCCGATGTGCTCATCACGGACAGAGGAACAGCATTTACGGCGGAACTCACGCAAGCCATCCTGCGCTACAGCCAAACCAGCCACCGGAGGACAACTGCATACCATCCGCAGACCAACGGACTGACCGAGCGCCTGAACAAAACCATCGCCGATATGCTTGCTATGTATGTCGATGCCGAACATAAAACCTGGGATGTCATCCTGCCTTACGTCGTCTTCGCCTACAACACCGCAGTGCAGGAGACCACCCAGATGACGCCTTTTAGGCTCGTCCATGGCAGGGATGCCACGACTACGCTAGACGCCATGCTGCCCAACGTTACAGAAGAAGAGAACGTCGACGTTGCCGCCTACCTTCAACGCGCAGAAGAAGCTCGAAGGCTTGCCCGATTACGGATCAAAGATCAGCAGTGGTCCGACGCCAGACGCTACAACCTACGAAGACGCAACGCGGAGTACCAAGCCAGGAGACCAAGTCTGGGTGTCGACGCCCATTCGCCGCCGTGGATTGAGTGAAAAGCTTTTGCGCCCCTATTTCGGCCCGTGCAAGGTTCTTCGTCGGCTGGGTGAACTGGATTATGAAGTCATCCCTGACGCAATGACTGCATCCCAGCGACGCCGCGTACGACCAGAAGTTGTCCATGTAGTCCGTCTGAAGCCGTATTATGCGTGCTAAAGGCCGCTGCATTTCCATGCTCTATTTTCGCAAGATCCGTTTTTTTCCCTTTCTAGTCGCATGAGTGCATGAGTGATTTGCATGTACACATTTGCCTATGGTAATACTGCATATCTTTGAGGTAAACAAAGGCGAAGAAGCAATGGCCGACTTTGGAGAAGCGAAGAGTATATACGTAGAAGCTCGGACTTCCCGGAATCGCCACAAAAGGTGACAAAATAAAAGTCCGTATTGCGACATCATCACGGCGCGCATAGGGCAACGTGCCCAGCATTGAAGAAGCAATGACTTCCCAGTGAATACAATAACATCCAAGGCATGTCCTTGGGAACTCTTGAAAGGATATGCGGATATCCCTAGGACGTGTTGCGCAACTCCCGCGGACATCCCTCGCATCTTTCTGGCCGCAGGTTATGTATCCCACGGAGGCCCGCAGGAAATCCCTGTGGATTTTCATAGGTCTTGGTGAGGACATTAGTCAAATATGAAATGTCCCAGAGGATTTTTGCAGGACTTGAAGAGAACATATTGGCCCTTTCCGTGGAGTGGTATGGGATGTTCATGGAAATTTTTACAGGACTCTACAGGGACATAGTCGTAAATGATCCTTCTAGACAAACAGGTGTTTTTGCAGGCAGCTCGGAGGCATGAAAGGCGCCCAAGGCTACCCAGAAAGACAAAGTAGTGTGGGCGGTTAAAAGGAAATAGAAATAATGTTGCCTTGCCTGCACCACTCGAAGAACAACGGGTTTTCCAGGAAGACAGGACAAAGCACTTCTACAAATATGCCATGTCGGAAGGCTGCTTCAGTCACTAGAAATGCAAGATAGTTGCATGCAAAAACTGGCAAACATGAGTACATATTTTTTGCAGCAGTCATAATGCTTTTTATAGAAGTGTAGTGTTGATAGCAGGCTTCCAGTAAACTTTGAGGTATATACACCTCGCTGAACAGAGATAGCTTCAACATCAAATTAGTTTTATTTTAGAAATTACAAAATGCTCAGTCAATATGACAGACATATATACTGATAAAATGCTCTGGACATAACTTGTGCACTTTCATTACGAGTAACCAGTCATTTTGTAAACTGCACAAGGATATTTCCACAGAAGCAGACTTCAAGAGAGCATATTTATAACAGTATTGTGAACAAGACTACCGCCTGAAAACTTACCGAAATAGAATTTTAAGAAAATATGTATAAAGCTAGTTCACTTTGGCATTCAAAAGGGGTACAAAGGTTGTCCACACATCATAAAGGCCCTCTTTTTATTGACAGTGATCCACACGCTTGTGATGTAAATAAATGCAATAACAGTTCACAAGAGGCGGAAAGGACTAGTTTCACGCATCACAGATACTGTTTTCATGTCAACAGCATAAAGCCAGCTGCCACAAAAATAATTAATCTGGCTAGGAGTGGGGCGCCCACGGTAAAGAAAGGGCCGAAAGACAGGAACACTTTTTTGGCTAGCAAAAACAGACCAATATCTGTGCATACCTTGTGAGAGAAGTAAATTTCAAGGCCTACGTAATTTCAAGATGTAGCAGCTATCTTGCCGCTTGTGATATGCCAAAATGTAACATTCCTGATGTATTTCAAAAGCCTAGCAGCAAATGTGCAAGAAAAGGACATCTAAAATACAATGCTAAAAACACATCAACTTGTAGAGCGGTTTATTGGCACGATGGAAGCGCCGGCTACGAAGACCTTGGCACAGGCAATCTACGAGGCAGAGAGCCGAGAGACCAGACACAAGCGGCAGTGTTCCATCCAGCACGAGCATCCAACTGGCGGCGCGAGCGCTTCGTCGTCGTTGGCTTCGGGACTGGTTCATCTTCTTCATTCCAAGTGCCCCGGCGGAAAGAGGGAGCCATCCTGGCGACTCAAGGAGAGGAGACTACGAGGGGGCTATAATACGGCTTCAAGCGGCTGACGTCAATGACGTCGCGGCCACGGCGGCGATGGTCCGAAGAAGGTGTCACCGGTTCGATAATGTAGTTGACCGGTGACGTACGCTCCAAGATGCGGTAAGGGCCGATGTGCTTGGCCGAAAATTTGGACGTATTCGGAACAGAGAGCCAGACCAGTGAGCCAGTGGAGAAGTGAACCGCGGGCGTGTCTTGATCGGAAGCATGGGTACGGATACCTTGACGTTCGGCGGTGAAGGAGCGAGCCAACTGGCGGCACTGCTCAGCATGGCGGGTGATGTCAGAGAGGGAAGCATATTCCGAGCTGTCGGGGTTGTAGGGAAGGATTGTATCCAACATACAAGAAGGTTCGCGTCCGAATAAAAGAAAGAGTGGGGAAAAGCCGGTGGTTGCTTGAGAGGCGGTGTTATATGCATAGGTGACGAACGGAAGAACCTGATCCCAATTGGAGCTGTCGGAGTGAATGTACATGGCAATCATGTTCCCAAGAGTACGGTTGAAGCGTTCGGTGAGGCCGTTGGTTTGAGGGTGGTAAGCAGTAGTGGTGCGGTGGACTGTGTGGCACGCAGCGAGAAGCTCGTGAAGAACTTCAGACAAGAAAACACGGCCGCGGTCACTGAGAAGTTCGCGAGGAGCGCCGTGACGCAGGACAAAGTGATGAAGAAGGAAGAAGGCTACATCGCGAGCAGTAGCCGCAGGTAGGGCAGCGGTCTCAGCATACCGAGTGAGGTGGTCCACGGCGACTATGATCCAGCGATTCCCAGCGGTCGTGAAGGGAAGTGGCCCATATAGGTCGATGCCCACACGATCAAAAGAGCGAGCCGGACACGGTATTGGCTGTAACGGGGCAGTCGAAGGGCGAGGTGTCGATTTCCGCTGCTGACAGGCCGTGCAGGAGCGAACGTAGCGACGAACGAAGTTGTACATGCCCCGCCAATAGTACCTCTGGCGTAGTCGCTCGTACGTTTTCAGCGAGCCAGCGTGAGCGCTCTGAGGATCGGCATGGTGGTGTTCACAAATCTCAGTGTGGAGATGTCGGGGAATCACGAGAAGCCACTTGCAGCCATCTGGACGATAGTTGCGCCGGTACAGAAGACCGTCGCGAAGGGCAAAATGGGAAGCCTGGCGACGAAGTGCTCGAGGGAAGGAGGCCGTAGAGGGTGCACGAAGTACGTCGAGCAACGATGAAATCCATGGATCTTGGCGTTGTTGATGGGGCATGTCCATGGTAGTGAGCGCTGCGAGTAGGGATGCAGATATTGGCGAAGAGGGCGCAGGAGAGGGCAGTGGGGAGCGGGACAAGGCATCGGCGTCGGAGTGCTTGCGGCCCGATCGGTAAACTACGGTGATATCGAATTCCTGAAGACGGAGGGCCCAGCGACCTAGGCGCCCTGAGGGATCTTTGAGTGAAGCCAACCAGCACAAAGCGTGATGATCGGTGACGACGGTGAACGGGCGGCCATATAAGTATGGCCGGAATTTTGTTAGAGCCCACACTACGGCGAGACACTCCTTTTCCGTCACGGTGTAGTTCGACTCAGTCTTGGTGAGGGCACGGCTGCCGTACGCAACGACGTATTCAGGAAATTCGGGCTTGCGCTGGGCAAGGACAGCCCCGAGGCCGATTCCGCTTGCGTCGGTGTGCACTTCAGTAGGGGCACTGGGGTCGTAGTGTCGAAGGATAGGTGGTGAGGTGAGAAAACGACGGAGCGCAGCAAAAGCGTCGTCGCAGGCCGAGTCCCACGTGGACAGGTCGGCGGGACCATTAAGAAGTTTCGTCAGGGGCGCGACGATGGAGGCGAAATTGGGAACAAACCGCCGAAAATAGGAGCAGAGACCTACAAATCGGCGCACTTGTTTTGTAGAAGTCTGTTTAGGGAAGTCAGCGACAGCACGGAGTTTGTCAGGATCGGGCAGGACGCCGTCTTTGGAGACGAGGTGGCCGAGTATTGTAATAAAAACTGAATTAAATGATCTGAATTAAAAAACAATCGATACAACTACGAACACAGCGACGAAGGACATTCAAAGAAGCCTTTCAGCAAATGGAATCGACCAGTTGTGATGATGTCGTGATTAATCCCCACACATAGTCACAGGTGACATCGAGTAGCTCGGTGGCGGTAAATGGGAATAATGGGAATGATTCGACATATGGTCGACACCGTTGATTGGAGAGCCTTCATTGAAGGGTATATACCACTGCAATCTTGACTAGCATCATGACTAAAAATTCGAAAGGCTTTACAGATTACTTGCAAGAGCTGGTAGGCTTTTAGTATTCAGGTGAGGTGCATCTGCTAGTTTGGGGCAGCCATAAAAGTTCAGAAACAAGCACTAATCTGATCCACTAATAGGTCAACAGGCTAAGGTGAGACACAAGGTGATGAGCACACACTGTGCAGTACAAATTTTGTTATACTACAAGTGATCTTGGTAGTCTGTAAGGAAGCACAAGACACCGCTGCAAAACAAGGAAACAAAACTGCAATAAAATTCAAAAGAAGCAGTTTACCACGTTTTAAATGTAAACAATAATAACAAAAGTATCAGTACACTGTGGGGCACCCTAGAAATTGTGCAAAGCACAAGGAAACAATAATGCAAAAAATTCAAAAGAAGCAGTTTACCACGTTTTAAAAGTAAACAATAAGTACAAAATTATTAGTACCCTGTGGGGCACCCAAGAAAATGTGCAAAGCAAGATTGTTTCCAAAATATTGTCCAAAACTAATTGCATACAACATGGAAAACATTCGGCTAAATTTACAGGTCAGAATGGTCATTTTCCGCTTCTATATCCAGCAGCCTTTGAGATGTTCCCTCCGCGATGCCTGCTTCTCCCAGGTCAGTTGGAAGTGCTCCTTCGTCAGTGGTTCTGAAGGTTAATATCAACATTTGCATGAGGCCAGTGCGATAATGATTTAGCGGTATATCAACAAAATAAATTTAAAATACAACCATTGACTTCACATATAAATTATGTAATCCAGCTTTAAATCAGAGAACTTCTGCATTTTCATTCCAATACAAAATCTTGAAAGCGGCATGACACACATTTTCTACAAGTCTTCACCTTGAGTATACATGCTTTTGTGAACAATCATTGGCCAATGACATGCCGCCAATGATTTAAATGCTAATGGACATTTTTTTAAACTTTTCACCAAAGTAGATATTCTGTATCTCTACGACTATGTGTCAGGTGAAGAATATATTGTGTAGTGCATGAACTGTCACCTGTTCCGTTACTGGCATGTGCCGACACTACGCTGTGCTGAAGACGACGAAGTTGCCCCACTCTCTTGGTGCTCGATACACCTGAGCACGGCGCAAGATCTCACACCGCGTCTCCAAGGACACATAATAAACGGACCCCTACAATTGCAATGGATGAGCCTTACTAGCTGTAAACTGGACACATCATCATCAGGCTGACTACACCCACAGCAGGGCAAAGGCCCCTCCATGTCTCTCCAATTAGCCCTGTCCTTTTACAGCTGCGCCTACCCTATGCCTGCGAACTTCTTAATCTCATCCGCTCATCCAACCTTCTGCCGCCTCCTGCTACGCTTGCCTTCTCGTCAGGAAAATGTAAATCACGCAATATAGGATGTTTCTAACCCCGGTACCACTGAAGCAGGTTTTTTCTGGTCTTAAAATAATATCCACGAAATGCACAGCGGCTGCCAATAGCACTGTCAAACCACTGTTTATGTGTGCTGCAAACAGACGGGTATTGGGTACCATCTTAAAAATATTTCAACGCAATGTTTCTTAATGTGATCCCCAACTTTATATTCATGAAACCAAAAATGAGAACAATTCTCAGTTCGTTCCTCTCATCTAGGACACGCCCCTTTTAAAACCTTGGTTCAGCATAGTGGAACAGCTGGTATGCAAAGGTTCATGCAATAATAAATTGTGTGTACGCATCTATTACTACATTTTTACATTTTTAATTGCCTTAAGTGCACTGAAATTGAAGATCCTTACTATTAAGCAGTGCACAGGATGCAAAAGGCATTCTGAGAGGTGTTGGTGGCGTTGGAAGACTGTATGGCTAAACAGACTTATCTGAGCTGCTATCGAACTGCCGCTTTTTGTTCCTCCTCCTTGGCTTGTCAGGGTCTGTATCTAAGTTCGATGTGAGACTTGCTTTGGAGAGGTTAGTTCTTGCTTCTTTATGATTATCTAGAAAAATATAAGATATATTTATCTATAAAAAGCAAACCTTAAAGAATACCGATCGTAATAGTGAGTGCTGAACAAACTGGTGCAAGTTTCCTTATAAAAATGTACAAGTTACCATGCATACCAAGAACCACACATGTGGTTTGAATCCATCCTGAACCTGGCTCAATGCAGCTTCTCACCATCTCTTGCACATTTTTAGCCTTTTGTGGCCACATACACATTCCACCACGTATCCAGCTGCATCGTACTACAGCAACAGCGTCTCCTTCGCCAGGAAACTTGACAATGGCTTTTTAGAAAATAATAAACATTAGTGAAACTTTCATGATTCGCCTCTTTACAAATGATATGCCCTCAGTGGCAAGCGGAAGAAATTACACCGATAACTGAAGATGCATAGTAGTCTCATAGCAGTCATTCACATCAACACACTGTCACCTTTCTGAACCAATGAAATGTATGCAATATGGAATAAGATGTGCAAATGCAACATACATGCCACTGAAAAAAAAGTGTGGGGTGGTATATTTAGCAAGAAAAAGAAACAGCCTCGCTTAGGCAAAAGGAAAGAACTATTGGTTATGGTTGCGACAATGACATTACAAACATTCATGTAGCCTTTGCTAACTTCACACATCTCTCCCTGCCCGCTTGTTCAACTCCGTGCAACAAAACAATCACAATCATAATAAAAACCACTGGGTTTTAAACTAATTCAATTGCAGTCCAGCAACCCAATCATTTAGTTTCAGTTCCCTTCTTTATTAATGAACATAGCAAATCCTTTTACAAGCATAGTTTAGAGTAAAACAACCGTAGGTACATTAATTATTGGTATAGCAACTGCAAGGGCTCACAGATATGCCGAGATATACTCCAAATATCTGGTAGAATAACACATTATATCAGTGGGAAAAAACAGCAAGGCATCCCTAGTAAATAATATTTTCCGAAAAAAAACGAGCTCTTGTAGAAGAGACACGAACTAAAGTTGACCAAATTGTCATACAAAGAGAAAAGTTTAAACTCTATTTATAAGCTGCACTGCCAGCTGAGGTTTGCCCGTATTACTAAACATGGCTTCACTGATTTTTCTCCCAAAAAGAGGCATTTCCAGAAAAGTAAAAAACAATTATAAATGAAACACTAGGGCAACAATATTTAACATGTAAAAGAGGAAAAATGACAAAAGCATTGCCAAATGGAAGCTTCACACTCTTGCACAAAACTTCAGAAAATGGCCACACATGAAAAGGAGAAGGTTTAGAGACAAAGAAAACACTGAGAAGTGATGACAAGCAAGGGTAGTCATAAAGGTCATGTTTAGCAAAAAACTTATGACCAACGAGAAGCACATCTCTAGAGTGATACTCCACAAAAATGTTCACAAAATGAATCACTGTTCCATCCGACAGAAGACACGTGTAAGGGCATGCTACAGTCAAAATGAAACATCTGTGTGTTACAAGCTTACGGTACTGTTGGCCCTCCAAATGATCTTTTAAAGGATCATCATCATGACGGAAAAGCAATGTTGGCTTCACCTTATTCCTTCCTGCCTGCGCACTGCTCTATGCAGCCCAATCCTCACTAACAATCCTGCAGAGCTGCTCTAGTGCGTTACCGGGCTTACGGTGAAGCCTCTTTAATCGCTGCATAAAATTCTCAAACCGGAAGGCACTCCAACTCTCTGGATGCCCCAAGTTTCTAACAACTTCTTCCAGGTGTATAAGACCATGGACATTATGAGCCACAAAATCTATACCGTTTATGTCCTTAAAAGTGTTCACAAAGTGCTGAAGCATCTGTTCACTATAGTCTACAAACTGCACACATAATCTGGGGGAAGCTAGGATTGTAACTGCACAATGTAAAACCATGAAGTTCCCATGGAAATCACTTCGTACAAGGTCATAAAAAGCTACAGGCCCCAGATAAAGCAAAATGAGTCGAAACTCTGCCGCATTCCACCTGTCTATTTCACTCAGTGGCCTTGGTCTGCGGTTAAGCTCGCATTAACATAAGAGCTACAAGGATTTCTATTCTTTGGGAAATCTCATCCTTTACTTGACAAACCATTCTGAATGAATATTGACCTTGAAACCAGAGCCGCAGCAGCTTATGCATGACCCCTGTGCACAACCAAGTGCATGCAGTCAAGAGGAACCTGTTTGACTAAGTCAAATGAGAGGTTCTCAAGAATTGATGTGCCAATATGGTGGTCCTCATCACTGTCCTCTCTGAAGGTGACATCTGTTCTAGGGGCGGCATTCAGCTCTGGGAAGCACATTCGGCCAATAACAAACCTGCATTCTGTTACACACTCTGTAGAGCTGCTGTATCTACTGTGTCCTTTTACTGAGAGCACAAATGTACGGGCAGGGGCATCAAAAAACTTCAGCCAGGATTTGTACTTCGATGACTCTTCCCCTCAAAAATAGTGCTCCTTCTTGTGCTTCACTGAGTTCTGAAACAAACTCCTTCTGGAACTAATAGCTGTTTGCAGGTTTGCTGTGCCCAAAGTACACACCAATGGGAAAAGGCTCACTACTTTCAACGTTTTTCAATTGACACAGCATGGGCCAAAACTGCGCCTTGGTGCTTTTAGTTAGAGGCAAGCCGTCTATGTTAACCATGAGTTCTAGAAATTGAGGTATGGTGCATGTATCCCTCAAAGCATGTTGTTGACCAGCCACGAGACCAAAATGGTAGTACTGTCCGTTTCCAATACTGACTATTCCTTGAATTCGCCTGGGCGTTCCTAGCAACGACACAGCAGACCTCGGCAGTTGAGTGAGATCAGCTGGAGATGAATTTCGGAGGTCTTTCAGAAGCGGTGTGAGGCAGCGGTGTGAAATGTTGAATTTAACTTCCCAAGACTTCAAACGGTCTTTAAGGCACCCTGTTTTGCTGCCACTTACAGTACACTCAAACATCACCACCGGCGGCACTCGAGCGCGTTGAAGAGCACCAGGCGATAACATGTATCGAGTTCATCCTGGGGCGTGCTCGCCACTGAAACGTGCGCTGAGGACGGCAAAAGGTCTGCGAAAGAATCACATAACTCAGGTTTCCCATCTCAGTGGTCTGAATCAATTTCTGCTCGCACGGCGCCTGCAAGCTCGTGCACAACTGCTGCGATGACACAGCTTCGAGGCTGACATCTACAGCGCCTCTAACGCGACGCCGAAATGAACGTCCAGAATGACCCGTGACGTGTCCTGCGTATCAATCAAGGTTGCTCTTAGAGAGGAAGTGGCTTTCGCACCAGAAAAATGTATTAAAAAAATCAGTTTTCAAAAATTGAAAGCTTTCTCTGTCCGAATTGGTATCTCATGCAAGCTGAGATTCACCAGGAAGTGTTTGCAAAAAAACGTCAACTGCAGTGGTCCAGTATATTTTAAGCGCTCGAAAAATCGGCAGATTCTACATATTTTTGCAGTGCGGCAACCGAGCGGCATTTATCTTAATTTTGCTCGGCACAAAGTTTGCGAACCTATACTTTCATATCTGTCGCCACAGTTCCATGCAAACGGACATATTAAGAAATTCAAGCACTTTCCGCCCGTCAACATAATTGGCCATCTTGGCTTCCGCCCAGCGTTCTCCGCCGCAGGTGAGTTTGCGCGGGAACTCCAGAAAGAAACGCCATGAATAGCGAGTCGCGGTGCCGCGTTGATCTTATGCAGCTAAACAACGCATGCATACAGTCATGCCCCTTTGGGACGAATACCACTCGCCATACAGGACTAAGACTAAATAACGGCTCCACGGCTACCTTAGGCCCTTCGTGCAAAGGAGGCATATGAACAAGATGTGAAAAATGACTTACCTGTGGACGTTGTGCTCATGGCCACGCCAGCGCCGGTTGCTCCAACGCATGTTGCAATCGGTGACAGACGGCACTACGCGCACAGACAATGCAGACAAGCGTGCCAAACGCCAAACGCGCCAAAACACACGCTGTCCGCGCCAATGGACCACGCTCCCGAAAGGAACAAAACAGTACACGGCAGGACCGCAGCGCGTCAAAGGCCTCATATATGCATCATTTATTATTTGTGTTAATGTAGGCATAAATGATAAAACGCATTTGTTTCTTAATTTAAGTCGAAATAATTTTAAATTTGGTTTTTATTTTTATTTATTATCCACTGCCGACATCAGAGCGCGGCAAACATGAAAGTTCGAGGAAGAACCTATAAATAGAATGCGTAGCGCACGCGCTTAACATGACGTCGTGTTTAGATGCCAGATTGATCGAAAAGCGAAGAAACGACTCGAACATTCCCCTGAATGCCGCAGTGTTTACAATATATCTGGCGAGGCGAAATTATTATTATTTTTTTATACGCCTTTATTTCTGCATAAAATAGGCCTAGCCTTGCGGCAGAAATGAGGGGCTTTATGGGGGTGGAGGTGGGGGAGGGGGAGGAAGGCCGGTCTCCACTTCTTCGAAGTGGGGTGGTCCTGTGGTCGGCTCTGCGAAGAAACGGCCAGGCCCTTCTTCTTCCTTGAAGTAGAGGAGAAAAGCCCGCCAGAGCCGGAGTGCGTCCGATGATCGAATGTGTAATGGTGGATTGACCCATGCCTGCAAGGTGCCAGGTCGGTGCCCGCCCAGGGACTGAAGTGCTCGCTCCCGCACCACGTCAAAAGCAGGGCAGCGCCACAAAAGGTGTTCGGCCGTGCCTCTGGGCGGGCATGCCGGGCATTGAAGGGTCGGGTATGAGTGCGGGTTGATGAGGTTGAGCTTTGCTGGCGACAGAAGCTGGCCAGTCTGGGCGCGGCGGAGGAGTACCGCCTCTACCCTTCGGAAAGTTCTAGGTGGGCGGCGGTATAATTGCTCAGGGTTCACCACGTGCTGGAGGATGCGGCGGCGATAGCATTGTGCGCGATGCCATGTCTCGGCCCTATCCATAGGAGGTGACGACGGATGTGCAACGTCATCACGGGCCCAAGAAGCGGAAACGAGAGTGCATCCAGGCAAAGGTGCGGAAAGAGCTGCAGCGCGCGCTGCCTGGTGTGCCTTTTCGTTTCCAGTGATTCCTTCGTGTGCAGGAATCCATCTAATAACAATAGTGTAGCCCTCCTCTCGCAGGCGTCGGGCTTCAGTTCGAATTGCGCTAAGAACGGCATAGTCTGCTCCCCCCGCGCGGCATGCGGTGTACGCTGCTTGCGGATCAGTGTAAACATGGTAGGTGCATGGAGCCGGATCCTGTCGATCTACTATTAGAGTAATGGCAAGGCGTATGGCAATGAGTTCGAGATTAGTGACAGTGTGTTCTTCGGAGAGCCGTTCAACTATTGTGGTATCTGACTCAGAGTCGTGACAAGCTATTGCGGCGCCAAGTTGAAACTGAGCGGCGTCTGTATATAGTTGGATAGCCCCTTCCTGGGCTAGCTTGTATGACATCTTCTCGTGACGTTTAGCGGCAGCTTTGCGCCTTTGGGGATTAGCTGAACTCATGTTCTTTGGTAGTGGCATACCCTCTACTAAATCGATTAGTTCCCATGGTGGGGCAGGAGACGACAGCAGCTCTAATTTGTCAGTGTTGTAGCCTAATGCCAGCAGGATCTGACGGCCAGCCGCCGTTGTGGAGAGACGGACACGCTGGGCTTGCAAGTGCTGCTCTGCCACATCCTGTAGGTCCTCTACTGGGTAGAACTGTGGTAGGCCAGTAAGAAGGCGCATCGCCTTCCGATTGATTCGCTCAAGCTGAAGGCGTTGGGTCGCGTTAAGCCGCATGTAGGAATATGCATACAGTATTTTTGATGTTATGAGTGCCAGGGCTATCTGACGGAGTCCCACCTATTTGATTCCCCACCCACGAGCAGAGACGCGGCGCATAAGATGTAAAGCCTGATGGCAACTAAGCACCGTGTTATGAATCCAGCTTTTGGCTCCTCCATCCTCGTCAATAAGCATTCCGAGTATACGGATTGTTTTTTTCCGGCAAATAACCGAGTCCCCTAAATGAAGAGAGATAAGATTTCGTTCGGCCTCGGCTCGCAGCCGCGGACCGTTTATGACAGCCACGTACTCGGTTTTTTCCGGAGAGGTTTTCATGCCACATTTCTTGATGTAGTCGTGGACGGCATTAAGGCCTGTCTGCAAGGCTAATTCTTGGTCCGCAGGGGACCCAGAATTGGTCCAGAGCGTTATATCGTCCGCAGACACGGCAAAATTAAGACCGGGTATCGACGTTAGAATTGGCGGAAGACCTGACATCGCGATATTAAAAAGAACCGGAGATATGACGGCGCCTTGGGGTACGCCGGTTCGGTTAGGTTGCCGTGCACCCTTAGTATCTCCGACCATTACCGAGAAAGTTCTGTCCGCAAGAAACGCTTTCACGAAGCGGTAGAGGTTCCCGCGTATCCCCACTTCCTGGAGCCGTTGAAGTATGGTAGAGTGGGGCACGGAATCAAAAGCCTTTTTGACGTCAACCCCAACAACCACCCGGAGCTGTACGCTGCAAGGGTATGCGAGAACGTCGTTATGAAGTCTTCTGAGAATATCTTGCGCGCAGAGTTCTCGTCGAAAACCTACTTGCATAGGAGACAGGACGCTGAACTTGTCTAAGTACCATTCCAGTCTTCTCAGAGCCATACGTTCCATGACTTTACAAAGGTTGGACGTCAGCGATATCGGCCTGAGGTCTTGTAATGTCCGATTTGGCTAACCGGGTTTTGGAATTGGTATGACAACTGACTCCTTCCAGGCAGGGGGAAGAGCACCGTTGGTCCAGCATTCGTTGAATCCTTTCAACAGGGGAAGTTTATGTGATTTGGGAAGGTTAAGAAGTGTTGATTAGCGTACACCATCCGGTCCCGGGGCACTTTTATGGTTTGAGTCATACAAGGCTGCCTCCAGTTCGTCTAACGTGAAGGGAACGTCGTAATCATTCGATTTATCTGAGACGGGGTCCGCAGGCAAGGCATCCACCTTTTCAGGTTGGGGAAAAAAGACCTTCCCTGCTTGTATAGCTAGATCAGCCGGGGAGACGTTCAATTTCAGGGCCATACCTTGGGTAGGGGGAATCGGTCTTTTGCGTCCAAGGACAGCTCGAAATATGTGCCAGGCTTTCGACAAGTTAACTGTTCCATTGAGCGAGTGGCACAGCAGCTGCCAATCTTGGAGAGCGAGCGGCATAGTATACTGCTCGACCTCTTGAGTAATGCGGGTGAGGGCGGGCCTACGGTGGGAAATTATTTATGCAGGTTATTTGCGACATACATCCCTGTAAAAGGCGCCTGATGTAAAAAGTGAACATATATCGAGGTTAAGAAAGCTGCTGCGAGAGCAGGTCTTACAAAGCTTTGCACAAAATTACAGTAAGTATACATATCAAGTAAGCGTCCACATTATAACCTGAACGGGATATCCAGGGCATAACCGGTCAGGACATCTAAACGGAGGACTTCCCACGGACATCCTGCGGAAGTACGCAAATGAGTTGGGATATGCGGATATGATTCGGATATCCCTAGAGCCTGGTGTTGTCACTGGGTTTTGTCTTTTCCTGCGAACTGTGTGACAGGAAATTAGTACCTCCAGTACACGTACCAGCAGACCCTTAATTGGCGTCAACTTTCGCTTCAGTTCCAATCTCTGCGATTCACAGATGACACGGATTTCTTCCGACTAAGACAGGCTGTGCAAAATTTAATGCGGGGCTATCTTTTAAATGCCTCCGTACATCTCCAAATGCAGCCTAAACGGGCTATGCCCCAGAAATCGTATAATATGTGTGTGTGTGTGTGTGTGTGTGTGTGTGTGAGTGAGTGAGTGTGTGAAAGATGTCAACAGACACTGAAACAAAGGTGCATCGGGGAATGTTTATTTTTCTAATAACACTTGAATTAATCTGTCGCTTAAAGAAAACTACTTACAAAGCAGCAGAATAAAAACATGCCGCCGGTGGGATCCGTACCGACGACCTCCGAATATCGCATATCGCATCCGGTGCGTCCGGATATTCGGTGACTGTTGGCTTCCTTCATGTTTGTCAAACGAACTCCTCATTTCCCTTACCTTGTCTACTAATATATATATATATATATATATATATATATATATATATATATATATATATATATATATATATATATATATATATATATATATATTAGTAGACAAGGTAAGGGAAATGGGAAGCCGGGGCGCTGAGGCGGGAGAAAGGGAAAGAGAACAGCTCTCTGTTCCCTGAGGCGGGAGAAAGGGAAAGAGAACAGCGCGGGGTGCCGGCAACAGCCGCGCAAAGGCAACGGCGGGAATAATAATAATAATAATAATAATTGGTTTTTGGTGGAAAGGAAATGGCGCAGTATCTGTCTCATATATCGTTGGACACCTGAACCGCGCCGTAAGGGAAGGGATAAAGGACGGAGTGAAAGAAGAGAGGAACAAATAGGTCCGTAGTGGAGGGCCAGATTCCACAAAACGTAAAACTGGATATAGACTACTTGTGATAGAACGATACCAGGGTCGGAACAATGTTAAGGTATGCAAGTGTAACTAAGATATCGCAAGCACGGAGGAATGCACAAAATGTAAAATGACTTCTGGAACAGGCCGCTCATTGCCTGCAGTGCGACCTCGTTTCCCTTGTGCGACATCATGCGTGTGAACCAAGACTAGAAACAATCGGCCACGCAAAACGACCTCAGAGTAGCGCGTGAAATATATTTTCACATAGTACACGTTTTACATTTAAATATATTTAACTGTGAAATCTGTTCAGATTTTAAAAAATAAAAGCCCTACAGCATAGAACTCGCCGCTGAATCCCGTTCTCAGTCATGCTTACTCAGACTCAAGAGAGGTCTCTCCACACTCGTGAAGCCCAACTTCTATAAGTATGAACTGATCGAACCTGTGCAAGTTGATGAGGGTGTGTGGGCCGAAACATGGATGGCAAAGCTTCTCGCTTGAGACGAGCACTGGTAGAAGACTACCTGCCTTCCATAGCAAGCCTACGTGTTGTACTTGTGCACAGAGGTCTTCCAAGTAGCATTCCACAGGTGGCACAAATTATTGGCTGTCAGGAAGGTGGAAGCCACTTCACGAGCTACACTCTCCGATTTGAATGGATCGCACACCAAGTCTCAGAGATGCGGCCGCCAGTGGCGCTAGAAGGTAACAAGCAAAACTGTCGCTTTTCGAGTCTGTCTCGTTCACCGTGGTCTCGTTGGAGGAGCGACCGCGGGCTTCCTGCGGTAGTGGTCACCTGACGGCGGCAGCAGTCTTCCAGACCACCGAAAAATCTGGGTAGAACAGCACGCAGTGTCGGGCGTTCTGGAACTTCTCCAGCTGAGTTGTGAAGCGATCGGGTTCCGAGAGCCCCAGCGGCAAGAAAAAGTCGAAGCTGTACTTTTCCTTCTGAAGCCGTGCGGCCATATCTGCAGCCAGGCCTACTACAAAGTCGAAGAAGCCGCGTGCAGAGCGTTCGCGCCATGGTGCCAGCAGAAGAACGCCGTCGAACTTGCTTGCTTGCACGGCGCTAATCACAGCTCGAGCGAACTTGGCTATGTCGCTGCGCGTGGTAAGGCGTCGCCAGGCCGCGTCGTCCGCCAGAACTCCAAGGAGTTGGCTCGCTGCCATTGCGGCGTTCCGACGTGGGGCGCGCTTGTGTGGCGTTCTCTGCAACGGCTCGCACTCGGTTGCCGTTTTGCAGTTTCTTATCCTTGCCGAGTGAGTAGCAGCAGTAAACGACAACGTCACACAGACGGCAGCGCGAACATTCTCGGAGGCTGCTGTTCTCGATGCAGTCCATTTCTTCCAAATGCGGTGGTTCGCCCGATACGAGACAGATGAGATCCACAATTTCCGTGTCACGGGAGACGTTGTACTAAAAGGCAGCGTCCAGGTACAGACTCCTAGCCGTGGTGACAGGAGAGTCGAGAACGTCGCCCATGAAACGGCCTTCAGTTCGGGCTGTATACAGAGACACAGCGGGACAGGACGGCGTGTGCCTTCCGAAGAATGGTTGGAACATCTGGCCAGGCGGGGTAACGAGCTCCCCCTCAAATATCGAGCTGCTAGTGGTGCGGCGTTTAGTTTCGTCCGTGGAGCCCTCTAGCCAGAAGAGGACAGCGGCCGCCATTTCCACAAAAAGGGAGACAGTTCCGCACAGGACGCGGCGCAACCAGCTGAAGACCAACCGCCACCTCCTGGTTGGGTCTCTCACTTCGGCGGATTCAGCCTTAGTGTCCAAATCCGGCACTTCGAGGGCACTCCACGAACTCCGGCGTCCCTTGCTCGGTCGTCTGCGCTGGCCCTGCGTCCATGTTCGCACGCACTAGTTAGACAACTAAATCGAGCATCAACGTCTTCTATATACGCGAAGTGAAGACCATCATAGCGAGAGAGCTGAAGGCGCCGACAAGCTTTATGAAAAGTGTAAAGCGCAAAACGCAGGTGACTGGGATCTTTGAACAGTTTGCGAGTGTCAATAAAAACGCAAGAATACGCGTAGCAAACCACCTTCAACTTTCGTAGGTTAAATGAAAAATGTGACCGAAAAAATTAAATCCACAAACGCTACATACTCTATCCACGGGTCATTTTACTTTCATAACTGAATACCACCCTTAATGTCTCATAAGAACTGAAATCTCATAAGAACGGTGCTTTCTTCTTGAAACATCATACATGGGATCTATGTTTTGCAGTACATATAATGGGACAGTGTATAGCGATATAAAAAAGTAGAACACAGCTTGCATATGTATTCAACCACTGGCGGTCACATATCCTTGTGAGGTGGCTGTTCACAGTCCTCCCTAGGCGCTGTAATTTCATGATGTATACGCCGTCTTTCGTTGGGAGTAGACACACAGCAAATCAATTTGCACCATTATTAGAACAACGGAACATAGATCCTATGTACGATGTTTCAAGAAGTGTTAGTGAGTAGACGTTCTACAAAACTTTACTGGCTCTTCTTGAAACATCGTACATCACATCTATGTTCTTAAGTACTAATACTTGGTACTCACTCTTCTTGAAACATAGTACATCGTATATATGTTGTGCAGTACTAATTATGTGCTAGAGTAATTTGCTTTGTGTCTACGCCCATCGAAAAATGGCATACATCTGATTGTTTTGCATCAGGAAATTATAGCGCTGAGGGAGCATTGCGAACGGACACCTCACAAAGGTTGACCGCCCGCGGTTTAATACAGATGTAAGCTATGTTCCACTTTTGTATACCGATTTGTGTTTCTTCAGAGATTGGCGCTGCTCTTGCAACAGGCTGAGGGTGTGTTCAGACAGCATAATGATGCGCATATATATGTGGGATTCAGTGCATAGTGATTTTTGTTGCGAGACAGCGCTTGTGTTGTGCACCTCTTTTTCGTCCGTCGTCTCT
Organism: Amblyomma americanum; assembly: GCA_030143305.2. Lineage (NCBI taxonomy): Eukaryota > Metazoa > Arthropoda > Arachnida > Ixodida > Ixodidae > Amblyomma > Amblyomma americanum. The sequence continues at coordinate 44,976 of JARKHS020015143.1, forward strand.
ATTCCTGCTGTTTTTTTTCCTTTAAAATGAATATAACCCAACTAGCCCAACTTTCCATCCTACTACAGCATAGTGTGCCATGGATTTTGCGGCTGCGGAAATAATAGTGGACAGAGCCGAAAAGAAAGGACGAGGCAAAGCGCGAACTTGAACTGAGAACCACCTGCCCCACGGACCACGTGTGCGTTTCATTGGAGAGCGTGATGGCTGCGTCTCTTGTCCACTCCGTTTCTTCCGGCCTTTGTTCAAGTTTTTTTCTGCGCGGTCACTCAGCAACAATAGCCCACATGCCCGTGTTAACTACATTCAGCACATTGTTTGTGCCAGTAAAATAACTCAAAGGGCTATTACGATATTCGGCTATGCCAAATTCAGCGCAGTTGTCAAGGGGTGTTTTCTGACATGTTCACGCAAGGACCGCGCGCATTACTCGCTGCAGCATGCCCACATGGCGGCGGCGCACAGCAGAGCGGACAGGCACCAAAGCGGTATGCTGCGCCCCGGTGGAGCACGGATCACGCGACCCCGTCCTGCCGCAAGGACTCTTTTTGACGAAGACACCCGGGATTCTGTTAACGGCCCGTTTCTGGGTTGAGCATCGGTGGCAGTGATGATGTAACCGTGAGAGAATGAGGAGGAAGGCATTAGCGCCGCTTAATCGCCAAACAGGCCATTAACAGCCGTGCTGTAAAAATTAAAGCAAAGCCCCGTACATACGCGTTCGTCACGCTCGATGATGATGGACCACGATGAAGGCGCGGAGGAGGGCGCTGCGCCCTCTGCTTGTAACAGCTGCACAATGGACCACGTATGGATGCCAGTGGAGCGGGTGATGGGGGCGCCTTTGAAGTCGTACAGCTGTCCAGTCGAGGGCGTCATGACTCCCGCGTAGAAGTAGCGGCGGCACCAAGGGTCCCGGTAAACAGCCAGTTCCTCGTCCGAAGGCACAGAGGGCGTCGTCGGCTTAGTCGGGTAGCTGCCATCAGGATGCCGAACTTCAAGAGCGAACGAAGACCAAGTTATAGCACCGGCTGCATCAAGGAAGGTGTACAAAAGGGCATTGGTGACCGTTTAGGTACGGCGCGTGCACGTGCCTCGCGTCGCGCTCGTCTTTATCTTCCTTTTGGTACTCCCTGGTGCACCTGTCGCTTTTCAATACCGATGATGGACGGTACAGCACTCCAAATAGAGTATCGTATACCTTTTTTTTTATTCGAGAAGTGTGCCATGAGGCATAAGTTGAAAAAGGAAAGGGGGGGAAGGAATGCACGGGATTGAAAGTTAAAAGAAGGAGTGAAGAACCGTTGCGCTGAGGTAGTCGCAGAGGTTGTTAATGAAACGGTTGTCCATTGTCCACTTCACGAAATCCCTTTCGCGGTTCCACCGCAGGCCCACCTCCCTGAGGAGCCGTTTTCTGATAGCAGCCGTCGCTGGGCACGTCCACAAAAAGTGCCGCACATCACATATGTCCGGTGCAGCGCTACAGTGAGGGCGCCTGTCAGGTAGTGGCAGATCTTTGGCACGCCACCGATGACGGACAGATGGTGTCAGAGCCGCCCCTGCCCGAATCCGGCGCACGATACCTACGCCTGCCGAGTAAGACTACGGGGGAGAGGGTGCGAACACGGAGGAATTAGAGCGCGTGTTCGCTGGCGCAGAACTTCGGAATCGGAAACGTGGGACAGGAACGGATCTGGGGGAAGAGGGGAAGGTGGCGGATCGTCTAATGTATGAAGATGAGTCATATCATCCGCTTGAATGTTGTGGATCCTGGGCATGGCCGCGAATCCAGTGTATGCGCACAGGGCATGGATACTTTGCGCAGAGCACATGAATAGATTGTGAAATCTGGAACGTTCGTCGAACAGCCTTAAGCTGTTTAAGGGCGGCGCGGGAGTCGGTGTAAATGTGCACTGTATTGAATGTTGGAACGAGCGGAAGGGAAGCAATGGCATTGTAAATGGCTTGAAGTTCCAATGCCAGGGGAGTGCACGTATCCGCAGTATACGTCGCGCGAGAGTTGAGATGCGGATGAGATGGACTATACACAGCAGTAACTCCCCTCTCTGCAGAATGAGATGCATCCGTGTATAATATGCACCCTTCAGGCAGACACGCTGCTGATACCGACGGGGAAACAGTGGGGCGATTGTCAGTGAGCTGGCAATAGGACCACGGTGGAAGTGTCTTTAAACGATGAAGTTTGAGAGACTGTTTTCGAGCTCTATTTGCCACCCGTTGGTCGATGATTTCACTGAGAGTATTAAGTTGGGCGAACTCCTGTAGCACAGGTATGGGTGTTAAACGAGGCAGATATGTTATGACGCGCATAGCCTCACGATTGATAGCTTCAAGGGAGTCCCACTGTCTGCGGGTGAGACGTTGAAATTCAGCCTGATATACTATCCGTGGCTGAAGGATAGAGCGCACAAGCTGGCGGGCCGTATGAGCACGTGCGCCACCAGAGCGCATAGCTATGCGACGAATGAGACCTAGAGTAGCGTGAGCCGATTTACGGGTGGCTGTCAGCCACGGGGTGCCAGTCCCAGATGTATGGAGGAGAAGGCCAAGAATACGAACAATTTCTACCTGAGGAATCAGAGAATTATGTACCGTAAAATTTAAAGGGGGAGCTTTCCGTATGGCGGCTTTATTTCTAATTCGAATGAAACATGATTTAGTAGGAGAGACTGTTAGACCCAGAGGTGGGAGGTGAGATGTCAATACATCCAGCGCGTGTTGAAGGACCGACTGATGAATAGACGCATCTGGATGACAGCACCACAAGGTGGTATCATCGGCATATGCAAGCACGCGGATAGAAGGGATGGTCTCTAGGGCTCGAACAAGAGGAATTAAAGCCACATTAAATAATGTGGGGGCGAGAACGGAGCCCTGCGGCACTCCTCTATTGGAAGTGAAATTACCAAAGGGCTTTCCGTGGGCACGCACGCTGAAGGTTCGATTTGCTAAAAAGGCGTGAATGGAGAGGAGGAACCGGTGAGGGAGACCAAGAGTTTGAAGGGAGGCAAGAATGGCAGAGTGAAGGATGTTATCATATGCCTTTGTTATGTCTGTAGCGATTACGGTTCGTACAAGGTGACTGACTCTGTGGAGAGTGGTCAAGCACATCAGCAGCCAAAGTAGCAAGGCCGTCCTCCGTTCCAATTTGTGGGCGGAAACCAATTTGGGAATCTGGGTAACAATCATGGGATTCCAGCCACCATGATAAGCGTGCGGCTAGAATGTTTTCATAAAGCTTGCAGATGGTAGGGGTAAGGGAAATTGGACGAAGAGCCGAGAGAGATACTGGAGGCTGACCTGACTTGGGTTTTGGAACCACAATAGAATGCTTCCAGTCTCCCTGCATGACGCTAGAAAGCCACACTTCGTTAAAAGTATCAAGTAGGGTTTCCAAAGCCCTTCCTTCCAAGTTACGGAATAAGGAGTTAGGTATGCCGTCGTGCCCGGGAGTAGTAGTAGTTTTTAAACGGTCAATGGAGGCCACCAGCTCTGCAATGGTGAGGTCAGACGTAATCCCATCGGGGGGCTCTGTTACCGATAAGTCAGGTGGAGACGTAGCGGTGCAGTCATGGTTTGGAAAAAATTGACGGGCCGCTTGTTGTGCAAATGTGTCCTCATCCACATTGAGCGCGAGGCGAATGCTCTCTGTGTAATCTGCAACCTGAGAAGGGCGCTCCATGGCGTGAAACACTCTCCAAAGAGGTCGATTGCCCTGCGTAGAGGACAGGCGGGCACACCATGCAGCCCAGCGTTGCCTGCCTAGCCGCTTTGCATAGCGCCGCGCCCGTGCGGTAGCGCGGTGAAGAGTAGGAAGAGCCGAAGGGTCATCGGGGTGACGAGTAGCGTAAAGATCCGCCTGGCGACGAAGAGCCCACAGATTCAAGAGATGTATGTCCGGGTTTGGGTCGTCTTCATTTACAGTAGTGGTAATAGTGTGAGTAGCGAGAACAGCAGATAGAGTAGACAATGCTGAAGAGGGGTTGAATGTAGATAAATGATTGTCTGCGCGTACAGAGTCCCATGATGTTATTCGTACAGTGCGGCGTATTTTCCGTAGACGCGTAGGCGTGAGGGAGATAAAAATAGGGCTGTGATCGCTACCCCAAGTATCAGAATCAACAGCCCAACGAGGGTTACCGGGGCCTAACCACCAAGTCAAATCAGGTGAATATGGGCCACCTCGTGGCCGGGTAGAAGTATTCGGGTGGTTTAAAAGTTCAAAGGAATGATCCGAAAAGCTCCCTTGGATGTGTGAACCCCTTGAGGAATCCGATGGGTAACCCCACGCAGTGTGCGCGCCGTTGAAGTCACCACCAACTAGAATAGGGATACCCGAGTTGGTAGAACGTAGAAAACGAACCCATCCCAGATTGGGCGATGCGGAGCCAGGACGACTATAAAAAGAAACTAGAATAAAGGGTGTGCGTGCAGGCTTTACGAGAAGGGCGACAACCTCTTGACGTGTGTTGCACCACCTTGAAAGGTCGAGCGGTGTGTGCGGAACTGAACTGTGAATATAAATTGCAGTTTTACCTGGGCTGAGGGAGGAGGCGGTGCAACGGCGATAAGGGATAGATGGTGAATGGTATGCGCAGAAACCTGAAAGGCGTGGGAGTGCATTATGCTCTTGCAGTAGGAACGCCCATGCCCTCACCTTTCCGTCGCGAAGGCGGATGTTCACTTCAGAGGCCTTATTAGCGAATCCTCGACAGTTCCACTGCACCACCACCGATGATGATGCGCTATCCATGACGAGGCCGAAGAGCTTCCACGATGAGGGATGTCACCTGCTTCACCAGCGCTAATATCTTATCCACTGTCGGGGTAGTCACGGCTAACAAATGGTCGGCACCTGATTGTGGGCCAGTGCTTACCCTAGGTGATTCCTCTGATGATTGCTCCCGAGTTATGAGAATTCTTCGAGAAGATCGAGAACGATGCTGTTCCCGACGCTGGGTGAGTTCGTCTAGTCGGCGGCAAGCCTCCGCGATTGCATTGTCTAAAGCTGTGTCTTCATCTGTGGCATCCACATGTGATGGATGCACTGGACGTTTTGGCGTACCATTAGATCCGGGAAGGTTAGCCGCTTGTGCATATGTACGCTGGCGAGGAGACGTATGGTGAGCACCAGGCTCAGATAAAGGAAGTTCAGGGAAGTCGTTGTCGTCACATGCGAGAGCTGCAAAGCGATTACTTGTAGGAACATCCATTTTGCAGGCGACTTGTGAAACTTCTTCGCTTGCTTGTTCTTTGGACAAGCGGGGGAGCGAATGTCATGGTCCGGCGATTTGGACAGGGCACAATGAGCTGTTGGTTCATTCATGTCGGCCACAGCTGCTGGATTAGGGCAGGTATTTTGCATATGTCCTTCTTTGTGGCAGTGATAGCAAAAAATACGACGAGGTCGGAAGGGCTGTGGTTTGACGATCGCACCGTAGTAGGTAAGGTACTTCGGGAGAGTCAACGGGCCTTGCAGGATGAGCAGGTATGAGCCCCCGCGACCCATAGGCCTTGCTTGCAGTACAACATAAGTTGAGCAGCGAATATGTGCGCGCACCTCCTCGGGAGGGCTCGTGCTGTCGACATGATAAACCATAAAGCGGAGTGTGTCAGGACCAGATGCAAAATATATTTGCACCGGGACATGATTGCTGTCATCCAGGGGGATCCGCGTAACTGCGCAAAGTTTCTGGGCGTCCATCAAGGATGACAAGTTTACCGTGATGGTGTTCGATGGGCTATGGACGACAAACCCGCAGTAGTTCGAAGAGCCAAGGGCATGGTCAATTGTGGCTTGAACATTCCGGGCAGGGATGGCAGTCATATCAAAGCGCAATGTAGGCTTGATGGTTACGCGGAACGAGTTCGCAGCAGGCGGAAGAGAGCCTTGACTCACGGGAGGCATCTGTGGAGGAGGCTCAGACGCTGGTGACGGCCCTTGGAGGGAATACTGAACTGGCGCGACGGGCACAGTTTCTTGAGGGAGTGCCACGGGCACGGAGGAGGTAGAGCAGTCCATGTCACAGGCCAAAGTCGTAGCATCGGAAGACGGCGCAGGCTGGAGGCCCAGAGGCGCTGACGATTGCGTGGACGTGGAGGCTGCGTCAGGTGGCAACACAGCGGGCATCCGCGTAGCCGTCGTCGACAACGCAGAATCCATGCAGACGCGTAGCGCGGCCTCGCTCGGCAGCGCCGAGCTAAGCCTAGCTTGCCCCTGAGGGTTCCGGTTGGGTTTTCTCACTTGAGAATGCGCCCGCCGTGCCGGGAATTTCTCTGCAGGGGCGTCGTCACCATTCGGTCTCACGGAGGGCACTGTCCGACCCACGCCATACGCGAGAAGACAGCGAAGAGCGAAAACACAGACCTAGAAGCAGACACGTAGCCACCCACTAGGTCTTCGTCTTCTCAATATCATATACCTGGAGCGTATCGCGTTTGCCGCATTCGCATTTCATCGTCATATCCCATCAGTGGGTTACTCGTATATACCTATAGTTGCATTACACTCCCCATATAATACAGAATGAACATTTTCTGCGATTCAGCGCCTAAATGTGGTCATTCTTAGGTGCCGTTCCAACGCTTATTGTTTATATTCTGTCAAGATACCAAGAAGTCTAGTTCAAAACTAATTTTCGCAATTTCGTTTGCTGTATCTATTGTGGATATGATGGACAGGCGCTGCCAGCGTCGGTTCCCATCGATCTGCAATGTATTGTAACATTGACGTGAGTGTTTCATTTTTCATTTTTACTCAAAGCGCACTAAAGGGCTGCAGATGCACATCTTGTCGTTGTGATTAATGTAGAAGGCCTCCTAAATCTCGCGTGTTACCTTATTGTTGTGGCGAAACACGATGCGCGTGTTCTTTTAATTTTGGACGAATTTACACTTTTGCATAGAAATGTGGACTGAGCATAAGTGTCACCTTTTGCCCTCCCTTATTGAGGGGATTGAGATATCTGTCCTCCCACGTGTCTTTTAGATAACTTTATGGTAGGGATAATTTCTTTTAGTGTCTGTACATTTCGTTCTTCAATAAATCCAGTTTATAGCGCTTGTTCGTGTCATATTTTCTTCCCGCCTTTGGTGCGCTTTGAGCAAAGTATGAACACGTACCAACTCTCCCAAATTTCTGCTCCACTAATTTGAATCTCCCAGCTGGAGCAAAGAAGAAAGCCAACAATTAAGACTGTACGTCAAATAAGCCACCGGCTTCAATGGGCAAAGCCGTATGAGCAGCTTTGTGGGTTTATCGGCGGGGCGGCAAAGGCAAAAGAAGGAATGGGTCGCAAAATAAAAATACAAGCAGGAGAAAAGCGCGCAAGGAAGTCCGTTCGGGTATCCTACATGCACGGCTATCCCGACGCGGGAAGAAACGCCGGCGCTCGTCGGCATTTTCTAGAGCCCACACTCCCGTCGATAATTCGCTTTACTCCGGCAGATGTCAGGCATCATCCCAGGAATGTGGGTCAGCAAATTTTGTTGCTTAAAGGCTCATTAGCAGCGAAGTTATAGCCACCGCGATCAAACAACCTCCTTACGCTTCTCTCTGCCATTTTCATTTCCGAGCCTGTCTTTCTCAGTCATCAGGGTTTCAAGCCTTCGGAGGCGAAATTAGCCGTTCTACATCTCATCCTTGTTTTGCCAGGGTCTTCCATGAGGCTATTATCGAGAGCCATGCAGCCCACCGTAAGTAATACCCATATCAGCTCTTAGAATTTCGAAAACACGTTTAGCGTCGGAGCTTTGGCGCAATAAATTTTCGCTACATCTCGCCAAAATACATGCGCTTTCGAGCAGCTTTCAGGCAAACCAAACTCTCCAGTGCGCCTAACTAGTCGAAACAGCCATTTGCTTGTCCACTGCGCCGAAGGAAACTGCGTCTTCGAGATTATAAAAACTGATATGGATACAACACGGCGCTGAATAATTAATGAGCCTAACAGTAATAGTTAAAATTTAACTATTCAGTATTAGTTACTGAGCGTACCAGTTGGCTCCTCCTAGGCGTATTCCGATGTACTACATCGATGCCGAAAAAGCGTTCTTCTAACTCAAAACCGCATATTTAAAAATTGTGTATATTGTTAGGTGAAGCACCCTGCAGTTGGTCTTCCCGAGCAACCTCTCGCGCCCACTATTAATTTAAATGCCATCTGCTGCAGCGGGCACGCTGTCACGGTGAACAGCTTCTGATGGCGTCGTAAAATCCTGTGACATAGGTGGCGGGTGGGCCACCTGCTTCTCTGGAGACTTTTCGCTCATGCCGCCGCCGCTGACGACGACGCGGGGTTTCCCGATGAACGGCACCATTGACGCTATCGCGTTAATAGCGGTAGCAGTTACGAGAAACTCAAACGTCGTCCGCCATTCGCCCGTAAACCATACCAGTGAAATGTTTGTTGTGGCTGTGCTGTCACAGGCACGCTTATGATGTCAGCGGAGCTTTTGAGGAGATTGGCTGCATCGAGAGAGCGCAAACCCGCTTGTGAATGTAAGTTGTAAACTTACGAGGGATGCCGTAGTAGAGCACTTCAGATTAATTTAGACAACTTGGGGTTGTTTAACGCGCGCTGGCACGGGCGCTCTTGTATTTTGCTTCCATCGAAATAAGGCCACCGCCGCCGGAATCTGATCCTGCGACACTGGTGCCAGCAGCCGAACGCTAAGCCTCTGGATCAAATCAACACGGTGGGTCGAATGGGCTTTGGTCCGAATTTCCACCGCCTTTCGTGTGACGCATATGACTCAGCATTTTGCAGAGACCATCATAACCGCCCTCTCTATGCATTCGGCTTGCTTACTTGAAACGTCCAAACGTTGTCGGGGCCCTCTAGGGTTGGAAAGAATAGGTTTTGAAAGAGAGAACATATAGCAAAGGATTCTGAAACCAGCGGTGGCCGCCGCTCCCAGTCACATATCCGTCCGTCCGGCCATCATAAGGCCGCTTTCATATGCCTCCAGTTAACCCTGCCCTGTGCCAACTGTGGCCACCTTATCCTCGCAAACTTCCTAACCTCATCTGGCCACATGATTTTCTGCCGCCGCCTGCTGCGTTTGCCTTTCCATTGCAATGCATACCGTTGCTCTAAGGGGCCATCGCATATGTTGCCTTCGCATTACGTTTTTTTAAGCGATATTTATTGCCCCTGGGCATCAATGATGGGTGAAGGTGTGAAGAATGATGTTGTAGACATTAAATGAATAAAGAAAGGTTGGCTGATTTGATGAAGTCCAGTAGAGAACGGTGGTACGGTCCCTGCGTCCAGACAATGCACGAAGCAGGGTTGCTTGGTGAGAGACCTCTACCATCAAGTGCCGGATCCTTGTAGGCTTGAGAGCTGGGCAGTCCCACAGTAAGTGATGAATGTCGGCCTTAATGTCCTCGTGTTTTGATATCAGACACCCTGTCCAAGGAAACAATTCTCGATGCTGAGGCCACTTCCGAGTGATGGCTGCTGTGAGGGCAACCCCGACCCGGATCCTCCTAAGCGCAACCTCCTCTTCACGGGTAAGACCGCGGGGGAGGGTTACCGCACACGGAGGTATGAGAGCACGTGTGCCGCGCCGGAGGAGTTACTTTCTTGATGAAAGGAGAGTAAAATTGTCCAAATGAAGGAGCCGAGGCCATGATGAGTTTGTATTCGCAAGGCGGGTCGCTAAATCTGCCTGGCTTTGATAGGTCAGCAGATCCCGTGGGACCCACTCAATACGTACTGGCTGCTGGATGCGTCCCGCGAGCCGGTGGATGTCCTGACATATCGTTGGACAGCGGCTAACACGTCGTAGCAACCGGACAACTTGAAGGGCGTCAGTGCGGATGACAACGCGGGCCGCAGGGAGCATAGTTATGTCGGCCACAAAGTAGAGTGCTTCTTCAACTGCAACGAGCTCAGCACAAAAGAACGAAGGGGGTTCCGTAAGCTGAAACCAAGAGGTTTGATTCAGGGCAGGTCTGCACGGGCAGTAGATAGCTGTTGTTGTTTTGCAGCCTTGTATGCTTGCGTCTACGTAGACAACAATGGACCCTTCAGGCAGGCAAACAGCTTGTTCCTCAAATTTCTGGCGAAGCAACGATGCCGAATGAGCAGATGTTGGCCGGCGATTATCTGTTGGCTTGTTGTCGATGAGCTGTACAAACTTCCATGGGGGAAGAACTGGCGTTGGCGGCTGAAGAATGGAGTATGACGTTGCATAAGTCCTCAGTGCATGGGTAGAGTGCGATAGACTGGCCTAAGCTGCGCGGTTCACGGCGCTGCTGCACCAACTCATCAATGGTATTGAGCTGCGCATTCTCTTGTAAAGCTATGACCGGTGTGATGCGTGGAAGGCACGTAATCGTCCTCATAGTCTCTCGGCTCACGGCTTCAAGGCGATCCCATTGGGCTCTTCTAAGATGTTGAAACTGGGCTTGATAAACAATACGTGGCTGCAGAACTGCCCTCATCAATTGCCGTGCAATGAACGAGCCTGCGCCACCTGTTTTAGGGGCAATTCTTCTAATCAAACCCAAAGTCTGAATAGCTCGCCTTTTTGCCCCCGAAAGCCATGCAGTCGCTGATCCTGATTGGTGAATCATTAAGCCAAGGATTTTTACACTCGGACTTTTCTGTAGTGGGTTGCCTGAAAGACAAAGACGGATTAACTTGCAGCAAGTTTACGGCGGCCCCAGCGGTTGGAGACTGACGTGTATGTTGTTTTATGCACGGATAGCTGAAGACCGGTGGATGATGCGTAATTACAGGAAATATAAAAGGGAGATAGAAGGGCAGCCTCCTGAGTACGGAGACCTTGGTGAGTACTCCACACCGTGATGTAGTCAGCGTACTTAAGAAATTTAATGTCACGGATGTCATGTAAGCGCCATGCTAGCGGGATGAAAGCAATATTAAATAACGTCGGTGACAATACTGATCCCTGGGGCATGCTGCAGAGAAGAACAAATGATTCGACCGCTTCGCTGCTGAGGCGTATTGCACATTTTCTTCCTTCCAAAAATAATCGGACAAAACTACGCACTCTCAGAGGGAGATGAAGCATGTCAATGGATTTCAGAATGGCTGCATGACTGATGTTGTCATATGCCTTTTCAACGTCCATTGCTAAAACAGTACGCACATTGCGGCTGCGGGTAGATGACAAAACTGCAGATACTAAGACGGCAAACCCGTCATCTGTAGCAATATATGGACGAAAGCCGATTTGTGCGGGGTGATAAAAACGGTGCTCCTCTAGCCACCATGACAATCGTGTGGCTAGCATTTTCTCCGCCAGTTTGCAGAGCGTAGGAGTTAAGGAGATAGGTCGTAAGTTGGCAAGGTCCGTCGGAAGCTTTCCTGGTTTCGGGATAGGAATCACGACAGCGCATTTCCAGCTCTCGGGCACTACGCCATCCAACCATACTTTGTTTATGGTGTCAAGTAGTTGAGGGAGTGCAGCACTACTCAGGTTCTTGTACACCTGGTACTGAATATTGTCCGGGCCAGGTGCTGTTTTCTGTTTCGCATCATCTATTGCAGCTAGCAACTCAGGCATAGAGAATGGACACGCAATTCCATCTACGTGGACATCAGGCAGCATTAGATATACATTCGCTGGGATGCCTGCCATATTTAAACTAGTGGATGAAGAAGGCACAACATCGTATTTTGGGAAGAACTTTCGCGCTGCTTCTTTGGCGAAATCATCTGGTGACAAGTTAGCCGTGAAGCATGCTGTTGCCGCTGCGTCTGTCGAATGGCGACCGCGTTCTATTGTACAGAATGTTCGCCAAAGAGGGGCATTCGAGGATTTTGCAGAAATTTTTTCGCACCACGCATGCCACTGCCGCTGAGAAAGGTCGCGTTCATATTTGCGTGCCTTAGCTGTAAGATAGTGGAATCGACGTGCCTGCGACGAAGTAGAGTCCCGCGTAGCAGCCAACTCGGCTTGACGGCGTGCCGCCCACTAGTTAAGAAGGCCGAGGTCTGGTGCCGGTCGACCAACATCAGTCCAGGTGGTAGTTGTAGCACTGTTAATCGCTGTTTGTATGAGCTCAACAAGGGTTGGCGAAGAATCTGAGGAGAGATTGTCCGTACAGGAGCGAAACCTGTCCCAGTTGATCACAGAACATTTGTAGCGTAAAGGTCGGAAATGTGAGGTGTGAAGACTGATGATGATAGGGTGATGAGTCTGGCTCCATGTGCCAGGAGGAAGTACCCGGACCCGACCACCACGTCAAGTCTGGAGCATAGGAAGCACAGCGAGTTTGACGCACTGGCCGTGCTGCTGTCCCAGGATTGTTGAGCAGCACAAATTGGGCATCCGTGAAGGCGTCCCGCACACGCCTGCCACGAGTTCTCGAAGTGTGGTACCCCCAATCCTGGTGAGGGGTGTTAAAGTCGCCTCCGACTAAAATCGGACACCCGGGATACTGCCAAAGGACCCTTGTTAACCAGCCAAGATTAATACGGGAGGAAGCACCACCGGCTGGTCTAACGTAAAATGAAGCGACCACAACGGTTCCCTTCTTAACTTTCGCAGCCACTGCCACTACCTCTTGATACGACGTGCACCAGTTTTCCAGAGCAAGGCGTACATGCGGAAAAGGTGAGTCCACATTACCCGCCGCCTTTCCCGGGGGAACAGCAGTTTGTACACGACGGTCTATCATTGAAGGAGACATGTAGGCGCTGAGGACTGGAATCGATGCCAAGGCGTTTGTTTCCTGCAGCAGCATAGCCCATACCTGGAACTTGTGAATTTGTAGTCGGGTCTTGAGCTCTCCCACCTTCGTGAAAATGCCTCTGCAGTTCCACTGCAGCACACCAGCACGACTGGAACTTGCCATTTCTAGTTACTAGCCCAAGCGCTGTAGAATAACGGACATCAGGTTGGACAACTAGTTAATCATAAACCGGAGCAGAGAAGTCGCAGATTTGTCCAGTGGCATTGCGGTATTTTGGGAAGAGGCGGCAGGAAATGACACCGGTGCGCGGCAGGAAGGCGATGTTGCTGCGCCATTGACAGACGTGGCGGATTATTCCGCTGCCCGTCTACGTAGAGCGAGCACTTCACGCTGTTGCCGGAGCTTTCTGACCTCCGCTAAAAGACGTGCGATTTGTTCGTCGACTGCGGCCATATCGTCCTGCGGTAGTTCAGACACACTGGGCTGCTTTGTTGGCTGTTTTCGAAGGCGTTATTTTCGCACAGTACCGTTAGAAGGCTGCTGAGCTGAAGGATCATGCGAGGTGTGCTCAGGGAGCTCCGGCCACTCGTCGTCATTCCACTAGAGAGCTGCGAACCTATTGGATGTCTGCAATGAAGTTATACTGTCTTGTATTGGCCAATGCTTAGTCATTCTACGACGAGCCTGTTGTGTTGCCTTTTGTTTTGTCGGACAGCTTGGAGATGTTATCTCGTGGTCGTTGGATTTACAAAGGCCGCATAGATAAGCCACTTTCCCTTCCGATGTACTTTCACCGGCAGCGGTGAAGGTGCAGGATTTGCACGTATGTCCAGTACGGAAGCAGTTATAGCAATATACCCCACTAGTGTTATTTGGCCGAGGCAGTAAAATACAGCCATAATAGTACAGACGGGCTGGTAGTGTCAGAGGGCCTTGCAAGGTCACTATGCAAGAGCGCCCCTTTCCCATGCGTCGGGCCTGGATGACACGGTGCGTGGGACAGTACAGCTCACGCTAGAGTGCAGTTTGATCCTCAGTGATATCGACATTGTGGACCACGCAGCGCTGCAAGTCGGAGCCTTCAGCTAAATAGACTTGTTCTGGCTATGAGATTTCGCTTGGCAGTGAAATACTGCAGCGTTTGCAGCCGTTCTACGGCAGTCAAATTCGGAAGCCACAATGCAATGGTGTTGGAATTTGTCCTCGCTGTGAAGCCCCCAAAACCTTTGGTTCCCAGGCAAGCGTCCAAGTTATCTTGTAAATTCTTGTTCGGTATATCCGTGAGGCTTTTGCTGGCCAGTGATTTAATGGTCAGTTTGTAAGAAGACGACCCGGGTGTAGGCTCCACCGAGTTCTCGTTCGTAAGACAAGTGCGCTTACCTTGGGAGCCATCACTTGCCGAAGATGGAATCGTTTGGTTGTCGTTTGAGGGACGCTTGAGTTGCACGAGGGCACTTTTGCACGGGTAGAGGTGCCGATAAGTCCATTGAAATGCCCGCTTCATCATGCAGTGCGGTTTTAAGCCCATCCGGTGGTGTAAAGTTGATGGCCATGTGCCCTGGTGGCAGATCAGTCACCTTCAGTCCGGCATTTCGGGAAGGCAGGAGGGGTGCATCTGCCGATGAACCGGGAGCACGAAGCTGGACCTGGCGCCGTGGATCAGGTGTCGACTGCGTGGCAGGTGCTGCCACGAGAGACGCCGGCAGAGCTACCTCCGCCAACGTGGCACCGGGGGCACTAAGCCCCGCGTCAGGGCCCAGATCAGCCGCACCAATGCATGGTTTCCAGGAGTCCTCAGACGGTGGGAGGACGTCCGGAGCTTCTTCAGAAGGCGAGGATGCAGTTCTCTTCAAATAGGGCACGTATTTAAGTGGATGTCGAGGTTTTTCTGAAGAGCGATGTGCAGCCACTTTAGCAGGGACACACTTCTTCTTACTCCCATTACGTGTTTTGTCTATTTCTTCCCCTTGATTTCGACTATGACATCAACTCACGTTTCTTAGGATTCAGTATCAGCTCTGAAATCCTCCCCTTGAAAACACTTCTCAACAGCCCATCTCAAGCGCATCTATCAACAGCACCTGTCCAAACTTTGCGTCAGGACACAGCTGCTTTCTGCTGCCATCCACCGCAGCACAATTCTGCGTGCATTTTAATGCGATCGCGTTTAGGCTGTCGTCTCAGAAAACTATCCTGCTTCTCCTTAACGACATTCTCTGGTTGGTAAATTCCTTGATGATGTCATCACAATCACGTGACCCCAATTGACCAAACTGAGAGCACCGCCAAATTTGAAATTATCACGAAATTCCCCGATTAGTCGATAGAGATCACATGAGCTTGCGACGGTACACGCCACCTGGCTACCAAACGACGAAGGGCCCCCAAAATCTAGAAGTTGGCCCACCACCCAAAATTCAATGTCGGCCCACCCCGAAAATGAAGGTGGGTTATTGGGTTCGATTAGTGTAATCCTGCACTATAATCCGATGAAAGGTTCTCGAACATCTAGAAGGCGGTGACTTGGGCCCACCGTGCTTTCCAACCGAACTATAGTGCCTAACGCCATGGCCGACCCAAGAAGTAAGTCAAGGCAAAGAGGAGGACGATGAACCGTTAGCGGTTCATCGCGAAAGCGGACTAACAGCATCTAAATTTCAGCGACGTGCGTTTTTAAGCACGCAAGACACAACACTCTTAACATCGGCGGATTATGAGCACCTCAAATATTATTAGAACAGGAAAATTTGTTGCTCTCAGCAGCTTGAAGTATCACTGACGTGGCTGCGGTGCCGCATCCCCCCTCTGAATTTCTATTTACACAAGTCGGGTTTGGCGCTCTCTCCCCTTTGTGCATTTTGCCGTGAGCCTGAATCTATAGAACATTTTGGGTGTATTGTCGCCGATTCAACTCTCTGAGAAAAAGGTTGCTGGAGGAGCCCTTGCAGCATCTTGGCCTTAGTTTGAGCAGCCCGCTCTTCCAATCATTTGGCGCCACCACATTTGGGTTCAGCCACAGATCTGTTTGTACCGCTGTTCTAAATTTCCTGATAGAACCTCACCGACTGCCTTGCTAAGTGTTCCAAACTTTTCTATCAATTATTACATTTTGACTTAATCATTATTATTTAATCCCGCTCTTTATTATTATTCGTATAATTGTGAAATCAAATCTCTCATCCCTATTCTGTTCATGAGGAAGAAATCACCGGTGTTGCGCTCCCACGCGCTTTTCCTTTTTATTAACTGCGTTCAGGTGAATAGCCACCCGATTCTTGGCCGATCCCCCAGTGTGGGTATGTGCCATCTTTTGATAGGCTAACAACAACAACAACAACTCAGTGCGGAGAGAGAGGCTTACTGGAATGGGCAAAAATCCAATTGGGCTTGCTGGAATTTCTATTAAGCAACAACAGACTGTGCTGCCAGCCAAACGCCGTGGCCGATCCAAGAACATCAAGCCGTCGAAGCAGTCACCGCCGGTATACCGAGAGGCAGCGTGCCGGACGAGTCAGGCTGCGAATGCGTCGACTCATAGGACACGATACGCGAAAGGCTTGGAACACCGAGAAGACGAAATTGGTGCCGATCATGAGCATCGCAAAGACAACGACGAAGTCAAGCCTAGGAACAGGAAGGTGAACGTCAGCGTATATCTTGCTCCTGTTTCCAGCAATTCACCGCCTGTGTCCTGGCTACTTCCTTGTAGTGGATATGTGTCATTATTGTAGGCCAACCAACCAACCATCTCGGAAGCGGATTAACGCAGGGCGAAGAGAGAGACCTACTAGAATTACAGCGAACCAAACGGGCAAGTGCGGACGAATATGACCAACAGCAAGGCCTTTAAGAGAGGCTATGAAAGAGATGCTTGCATAAAAATTACCGAACAGCATGTACACTGCGAATAATAAATGAACGTATCAATGAAAACAATGTGATTTGTGTTGCACCCTAACAGTCATTAGACCCGCTAGAAGGAACGTGTGGTCGAGGAGTGGTCGGGAGTGTGGCTGAAGTATCGTGCGAACACGCACAAACGCAAGCTGAAAGGAAAATACGTCATTTACTCGCAGGAAAGACATTTAAATCACAACATAGACACCAGAACCTGCAAAGTAAATGTTGCATTTCCTTCATTAAGATTTCGTTAAAACTACAAGTTTTTTTTTTTCAGATTACTGGAATGATTCGTTCAAATCGTCTTTATACCGCGCATTTAATTTGTCCACTTGAAACTCTTTCAGGACGACATCGGTAGTTAGGCGCTCCCTAAGGATTCGAAGGCGTTCCTCGTGATCGCGTCGCATCGCGCGGACGATGTGCGCCATCGGCAAGAAGCCGATACCGAAAGAGCGTTTTGCGCGTGCCGAATCAGCTTTCCGGCATAACTATGCATACAAAAACAAAACTCCAGAGCTTTCCACCGATAAATCAGGAAGCGGTCCCATTGCGATATTGTGGAGTTCGCACTGTGTCGAAGCGCCATATAAGGCGCATATTAAAGGCCTTCGAAACGCAGAGGTGAGACTGACTGAAACGAAAGGGCAGCGAATTCGGCTGTGAATAATAAGTCATCGGGGCAAATTAACCCAGTCGATCCCACGCTGCGCATCGTACGTGGATGTCTCACTCTCGTCTGTGAGGGGCACCTGGCTCCTATTTGAACTGAGTTCTCCCCGAAAGCTGCATAGTCATGAACGGACTCACTTTCGCCAAGAGCGCCCCTTTTCTATTGCACGCCACCGCGAAAGAATGGAAGGAAACCGGAAAAAAAAAGAAAATCAGCGCCGCTCACGCGACTATCCTCATAATCACGCTCAATTTGCCGTGAACACGTATCTAATGATAATTTTTTGGCTCCATTATCGCCGTTTCACCTCTTTGAGAAGTTTGCTGGAGGAGCCCTTGCAGCGTCTTGGCCTTACTGCAGCATCTTGGCTTACGTAACACTTAGCAGTGTTACGATATTTTCTTTTGTATCCATTATTACATTTTGACTTAATTATTCCTTTCTTATACCTCTCTTGTTTATCTTAATCTAAACTGCATCCCTTTTTAGTCAATGCTCTTCTTGAGGTGCAGTCCACCGGTGTTACTTTCCTGCGTGCTTTTCTTTTACCTTTATTGAGTACAGATGAATAGCAGCCTCTGCCTCCCGATTCTTGGCCGATCCCCCAGTGTGGGTATGTGCCATCTTTTGAAAGGCGAACAACATGCACATAGCAGCCGGAAGCTGTAGCCACTGCCGTCCTGGACGTATTTTCGAGCACGGACACTGGGCGGCTTGCAGTGGCGCATAACATGAGGCACGGACATAGTGTACAGGGTTCAGGGTAGTCACGTGATAGGGGGGGCTGCGTGAGCCGCGGAATTGTGTTATCTTCCACGCACTCATTTCAGCCTCCTCCGAGGACGCCGGAATGGGAATGTTGAATAAAGAATTATTGCATCAGCGCGTTGGAAACTAGACCGATAGTAGCTAGCATCTAGGATGTGCACGATTGCGCCCTGTCCACTTACGTTAGCGGTCATGATGCGGTAATTCGCTATACACGTACCTGATATCTTGCCGTATACCCCTTATATATATATATATATATATATATATATATATATATATATATATATATATATATATATATATATATATATATATATATATATACCGTACGCGATATTCGCAGGTCGTGGGTTCGGATCCCACCGGCGTATAAGTAATTTTCTTTAAGCGATAGATTAATCGATGTATTATTATCCCACTGATCAGCACTACACATTAATTCTCTCCACCAGCTTCGCACAGATGGTAGAAGAAGACTTTCACACAGAAAGTACAAAACACCTTTCGCGGAAATCCACACAAGAGCTTGGCCCCCTGAAGACGTGACGCATGATCAGGGCTGGATGGCTCTCCTGTTCGTGAGCATGAGTTCCAGCGTGCTGTTTGCTCGACGCCAGCGTTGGTATGTCATGTAGAACAGACTGAAGGGGATGCAGCCGAAGGCGACCCAAAACAGAGCGGATGAAAAGTGCCGAAGTCAGCGATGCCGCAGGCAGCCACGAGCTTGAGTGGCACTCGAACAGGACATACATTAACGCCATGTCCAGCAGTCCCACGTTGCCCACGATGAAAGCCAAGTAAGCCAGGAACAGAGTGGCGTCGTCCCGAGACTCCTGCTCCCAGAAACAGCGCCACATGGGATTAGTGCGCCGCTGTAGCGGATAGCGTGCGCCGCACAGCGGACACGCGGCGTCCTCCGCTTCCCTGTACAGGACCTCCTCCAAGCAAGACCGGTGTGCGAATGCATTCGGGCAGCGACAGGGACTGCGGTAGTCTGTAGAGCTGTTCCAGGAGGTCGAGGCCGTCGTCCGGGCAGATGCAGCACGATATGCCGCGGCTGGCCGGCGCCTGACTCGACGATGAAGCACCGGTTCGGGTGCTACTAGAGCTTCTGCTGCTGCCAGCACTTGTACTGGAAGCGTCGTCTGCCCCTTCGCTACCACTATCAGGGTCCACGGAACCATCGGCGCTATCTCCAGCGAGTTCGTCCTGTGGCGCTCGCTCAGAGAGGTTGTCGTGTCCGCTGTCCGTATCAGCTGCCTCAAGGCTGACTGGCTGAGAGTGGGCGTCCGCCAAATGATCTGCGCTGCTACTCGACGCTGAGCTGAGGAAGAGGGCCATCGCCTCCGAGGGCGACCTGAACATCTAGAAGAGGCTGCGCCGTTTAAAGAAGGCCATGACCGAACGTTCCCCAGGCAATGGCCACCGAATGGAATACGTGGCCCTCGTGGGCTTCCTCTTCCTTTATCCTCGCACCTCTGCGAGTGGAGCGCCCTCAGGTGGTGCAGGTGCGTGGAGGGAGTCGGCAGGAAGATGAAGAACAAATGCAAATAATACGCTTTTTGAGTAGCTAAGTAATGAATAAATTTGTGAAAGCATAGCGCCAGCCTCGAGCTCACTTCGCTCCAAATGACGGCTTTTCTGGGAAAACCAATTTCGCAAACACTTTGACTACGCCACCGCTGTCGTGGAGGATGCCGATGTGCGTTCCACTGGTAAACTATGCTCGGAGGAGGAGAAGGAAGATAAAACATTTATTTCGTCAAATTGGTTGAAGTGTGGGAGGTGACTGTGTGGCACCAGATTGCCGGGATCTGATGGCGCCAAGCGACCTCAAAGGCTCGTGACGCGGAGTTGCTTACCCGGGTCGGAGCTGAGCAGTGCCACCTGCCACTCATCGGAATTAAGAGAGCTGTAGAGCCATATGGGGGCTTCCGAGGGATAGGAGTTATAAATGTGGGATATTGTGGCCGACGGGTAGTGGCATAGTTGGCATGAGGGAGAGTTTGAGTGGTAAATGCGGGAAAGGAGGGGGTGGGAAAGAGTGGTCTTGGAGTTGTCGCCAGGCGACTATGGTTTTGTGAGGGATTTTTGACGCTCGGGTGTTACTATAGTGGAGAGGTTATGAAGAAAGGAAAGAGGCGCTAACTCAGGCTCTGGATGAAGGGCGTGAAGAGAGCCCAGAAAGAAGTGCGGGAACGTACTACGCACGAACAGTTGGGTACAAATACCCATGTACCCAAGTAAAAGATTTGTAAGGTGTGATTTTTTCTCGACAAAAGTTGGTTTAGTTAGAACTATCAATACATTTCTAATGAAACCTAAAATTTAAACTATATATTACAAGATAATAACGAGTATGTAACGACAATTTTTGAGGGTTAGGTGTGCGTGACCGCAAATAACTGTTCACAGACACTTTTTTTTTTCTCGCAAGTTAAGATAGCCGCATGTGAATCCAGACTTGACAAGGACTGCAGTGATACTCTGAAGTAAACTTCTTTCGAAAGATCGCTTACAGCAGAGCCACTTAACCTGTAGATCAGTTTAGAAGCGCTGGTTAGAGCGTACGAACTTGAATTTCGTGTTAACACGGTAACACGATTCATCTTTGTAGGCTGAGCTGTTTTGCAACCAAGTTTGCCCCCGAAAGGGCGTAGCTGGGTTTGCAGAGTGTCTTTTCAGTGCAAACACGTAAGCAAGCCGGGCGCCGTATTTTTACGGACATAGCTGTGCTGTCGTTGTGCTGGCCATGCAGCTTTCCTGACGATACTGCTAAAAACTACAGCTCAATATTTTGCATCTTTTGCAATTCCACCTCATCGAAACGCTTTACAACAAATCGTTATTTTTACGCTGTGTTTGGACCATATGGGCTTTGGTGGCAGGGGTCTGAGGGGGGAGGGTTGGACCGGTGAAACTTGACTCCCCCTGATGGAGAGCCTTGCACATGGCCATGCAAACAGGCAGTGTTTTACATGCGCTCCTCTCTCTTCATTGTTACCTACCCTTCGATATACAAGCTAAAAATCTACACACAACATCCCGCAACGAGAGTCCAACGATGATAATAAGCGGCAGAATTACCTGTATGCGCGAGCTTAATCCATTGGCACGCCAGAGACCTAAAGCCGGCGTCGCCTATCTTCATTTTCATACTGTCTAAATAATTTTTTTTATCGTGCCGCAAACATTTTTTGAAACAGACATACGGACTACTCAGGTTTCATTCCACGTAATTTTATTTCAAAAGGAACGCTTCGTAGCATTGCATTACGGCAATCCGAAAGTACCGAGAGACATCGCATGACTATCCGAAACGCTATGCGCTTCTCAGGCTTCCGCATTGATCAGATTTCCTACCCAAAGATACACGCGGAAAAAATTCTATTTCCTACAGGCAGGGTTCAGGGTGAGATGTAACCAGCATTCTGGAGGGCGAGCAGCCGTCACCATTTGCTTCCCTTATTTGATTTGTTTAGGTTTTGATTCTGCTCATTTTTGTCTTTTCCTGCGAACTGTGTGACGGGAAACCAGTACTTCCCGTTCACGTACCAGCAGACCCTTAATTGACGTGAACTCCCGCTTCAGTTCCATTCTCTGCGATTCACAGAGGACGCTTACGATTTCTTCCGACCAGGACAGGCTGTGCAAACTTTAAAGCGGTGGCTATCATTGAATGCCTCCGTACATCTCCAAATGCAGACTAAACGGGCTATGCCCCAGATATCATATCATATAGTGTGTGTGTGTGTGGTGTGCGTGTGTGAATGATGCCAACAGTCACCGAGCAAAAGGTGCACCGGGGAATGTTTATTTTTTTAATATTATTTGTAGTGCCTAGAATAACAATTCGAATAATCTGTCGCGTAAAGAAAACTACTTACAAAGCAACAGAAAAACATGCCGCCGGTGAGATCCGAACCCACGACCTCCGAATATCGCATCCGGTGCGTCCAGATATTCGGTGACTGTTGGCTTCCTTCATATGTTTGTCAAACATATGGCATCATGTGCGACATCATTCGTGCGAACCAAGACTAGAAACAAACGGCCACGGGAAACAACCTCAGAGACGCGTGAAATATATTTTGACATAACACACGTTTTACATCTAAATACATTTAGCTCTAAAATCTGTTCAGATTTAAAACAAAAAAACTCTACAGCATACAACTCGCCGCTGCATCGCGTTGTCAGTCATGCTTCCTCAGACCCGCAGAGGTCTCTCCACACTCGTGAAGCCCATATTGTAAGAAAGAACTGATCGAACCTATGCAAGTTGATGAGGGTGTGTGGGCCAAAACATCGATAGCAAAGCTTCTCGCTTGAGACGAGCTCTGGTAGAAGACTGCCTGCCTTCTATCGCAAGCGTACGTGCTGTACTTGTGCACAGAGGACTTCCAAGAAGGATTCCACAAGTGGCAGAGATCGCAGCGCTCACCAAGTCTCAGAGATGCGACCGTCGCCGGCGCGAGAAGGTAACACGCGAAACTGTCGCTTTTCGAGTCTGCCTCGTTCACCGTGGTCTCGTTCGAGAAGCGACCGCGGGCTTCCTGCGGTAGTGGCCAACTGACGGCAGCAGCAATCTTCCAGAACACGGAAAAATCTGGGTAGAACAGCACGCTGTGTCGGGCGTTCAGGATCTTCAGCTGAGTTGTGAAGCGATCGGCTTCCAAGAGCCCCTGAATCAGGAAGAAGCCGAAACTGTAGTTTTTCTTCTGAAGCCGTGGGGCCACACCTGCAGCCAGGCCTACGACAAAGTCGTAGAAGCCGCGTGGAGAGCGTTCGCGCCATGGTGCCAGCAGACGAACGCCGTCGAACTTGCTTGCTTGCCCGGCGCGGATCACAGCTCGAGCGAACTCAGCTCTGTCGCTGCGCGTGGCAAGGCGCCGCCAGGCCGCGTCGTCCGCCAGCACCCCAAGGAGTTGGCTCGCCGCGCGCCGGCCTTCCGACGTGAGGCGCACTTGTGTGGCGTTCTCTGCAACGGCTCGCACTCGGTGGCCGTTTTGCAGTTTCAGATCCTTGCTAAGTGAGTAGCAGCAGCGAACGACGGCGTCACACAGACGGCAGCACGAATATTCTCTGAGGCTCCTGTTCTCGATGCAGTCCATTTCTTCTAGCTGCGGTGGTTCGCCCGATACGAGACAGATGAGGTTCACAATTTCCGTGTCACGGGGGACGCTGTACTCAAAGGCAGCGTACAGGTACAGACTCCCGGCCGTGTTGACAGGATAGTCGACAACGTCGCCCATGAAGCGGCCTTCAGTTCGGACTGTATACAGAGAGACAGCGGGAGACGACGGCGTTTGCCTTCCGAAGAATGGTTGAAACATCTGGCCAGGCTGGGTAACGGGCTCCCCCTCGAAAAACGAGCTGCTGGTGGTGCGGCATGCAGTTTCGTCCGTGGTGCCCTCTAGCCAGTAGAGGACAGCGGCCGCCAATGCCACCAAAAAGGAGACAGTGACGCACAGGACGCGGCGCAACCAGCTGAAGACCAACCACCTCCTCCTGGTTGGGTCTCTCACTTCGGCACACCCAGCCTTTGTGTCCAAATCCGGCACTTCCAGGGAACTCCACGAAATCCGGCGTCCCTTGTTAGGTCGTTTGCGCCGACCCTGCGTCCATGTTCGCACGCACTAGTCTGATAACTAAATGGAGCATCAACGTCTTCCATACGTGAAGAGAAGATCATCATAGCTAGAAAACTAAAGGCGCCGAGAAGCTTTATGAAAAGTGAAAAGCGCAAAACGCAGGTGACTGGTATCTTTGACCAGTTTGCGCCAACAAAAGCGGAAGAATAAGCGTAGCAAACTACCTTCATTTAACTTTCGTAGGTTAAATGAAAAGTTTGACCGATAAAGATAAATCCATAAACGCGCCATACAATATCCACGGGTCATTTTACATTCATAACTGAATACCACCCTTCATGTCTCATAAGAACCGAAGTTATGTGCTCTCTTCTTGAAACATCATACATGGGATCTATGTTTTGCAGTACTAATAATGGGACTGTATGAAGCGATATACAGAAGTATAACGCAGCTTGCGTATGTATCCAACCACTGGCGGTCACATATCCTTGTAAGGTGCCTGTTCACAGTCCTGCCTAGGCGCTGTAATTTCATGGTGTATACGCCATCTGTCTTTGGGCGTAGACACAGAGCAAATTACTTTGTCCCATTATTATTACTGCAGAACTTAGATCCGATGTTTCAAAAAGAGTCAGTGAGTAAACGTTCAATAAAAGTTTGTTGACTTTTCTTGAAACATCATACATCATATCTATGTTCTGCAGTACTAATAATGGGCCAGAGTAATTTGCTTTGCGTCTACGCCCATCAAAAAATGGCATGCATCTGATTGTTATGCATCAGGAAATTACAGCGCTGAGGGAGGACTGTCAACAGACACCTCGCAAAGATTCACCGCCAGCGGATTAATACAGATGTAAGCTATGTTCCACTTTTGTATACCGAGTTGTGTTTCATCAGATATTGTCGCTGTTCTGGAAACAGGCTGAAGGTGTGTTCAGACAGCGTAATGTTGCGCATATATCTGTCGGATTCAGTGCATAGTGTGCCATGCATTTTGTGGCTGCGCAAATAATTATGGACAGACCCGAGAAGAAAGAAAGAAACAAAGCGCGAACATGAACTGAGAACCACCTGCCCCACTGACCACGTGTGCGCTTGGAGAGCATGATGGCTACGTCTCTTGCTCCGCCCGTTTCTTCCCGCCTTTGTCCAAGTTTTTTTTTGCGCTATTAGTCACCAACTATTCAGCACTTTGTTTTCGCCAGTAAAATAACTCCAAGGGCTATTACGATATTCGGCAGTGCCAAATTCAGCGCATTTGTCGAGGGGTGTTTTCTGACATGCTCCCACAAGGGCCGTACGCATTACTCGCTGCAGCTTATCCTCACGGCGGCGGCGGCGCAAAGCAGAGCGGACAGGTACTAAAGCGGTATGCTGACCCCCAGTGGGGCACGGATCACGCGACCACTCCACCCGTCCTGCCGCAAGGACACTTTTTTAGGAAGACACCCGGGATCCTGTTAACGGCGCGTTTCTGGGTTGAGTATCGTTGGCGGTGATGATGTAACCGTGAGAGGACGAGGAGGAAGTCATAACCGCCGCTTATCCGCCAAACCGGCCCTTAAAAGCGGCGCTGTAAAAATTAAAGCAAAGCCCCGTACATACCCGCTCGTCACGCTCGATGATGATGGACCACGATGAAGGCGCGGAAGAGGGCGCTGCGCCCTCTGCTTGCACCAGCTGCACAACGGACCACGTATGGTTGTCAGTGGGTCAGGTGATGGGGGCGCCCTTGCAGTCGTACAGCTCTCGAGTTGGAGGCATCATTACTCCCGCGTAGAAGTAGCGGTGGTCCCCGCAAACAGCCAGTTCCTCCTGCGAAGGCACAGAGGGCGTTGTCGGCTTTGTCGGGGTAGCTGCCATCAGGATACCGAACTTCATGAGCTAACGAAGACCAAGCTGTAGCACCGGCTGCATCAAGGAAGGCGTACAAAAGTGCCTTTGTGACCGTTTAGGTACGGCGCGTGTACGTGCCTCGCGTCGCGCTCGTCTTTATCTTCCTTTCGGCACTGCCTGGTGCAGCTGTCGCTTTGCAATACCGATGATGGACGGTACAGCACTCCAAATAGAATATCATATACCTGGAGCGTATCGTGTTTGCCGTATTCGCGTTCCATCGTCTTATGCGATTAGTGAGTCACTCGTATATACCTATAGATGTATTGGACTGCCCATATAATGCAGAATGAGCATTTTCTGCGATTCAGCGCCTAAATGTGGTCTTAGGTGGAGTTACAACGCTTATTGTTTTCATTCTGTGAGAATACCAAGGCTATTTTGAAACTGATTTTCGCAATTTAGTTTGCTGTAGTCCTTGTGGATATGGTGGGCAGGCATTGCCAGCGTCGGTTCCTAGCGATCCGCAATGTACTGTAGCGTTAATGTGAGTTTTTTTAAAGCGAAATTTATTGCCCCAGGGCATCAATGATGTGAAAAGGTGTGATGATATAGTAGAGATTAAATCAATGGAAAAAGGTTAGCTGATTTCATGAAGTCCAGTAGAGAACGGTGGTACGGTCCCTGCGTCCAGGCAATGCATGAAGAAGGGTTGCTTGGTGAAAGACCTGCTACCATCAGGTGCCGGATCCTTGTAGGCTTGAGAGCTGGGCAGTCCCACAGTAAGTGATGAATGTCGGCCTCAATGTCCTCGTGTTTACATATCGGACACTCTGGCTGAGGAAACAATTCTCGGTACTGAGGCCACTTCCGAGTGATGGCTGGTGTGAGGGCAACCCCGACCCGGATCCTCCTAAGCGCAACCTCCTCTGCACGGGTAAGACCGCGGGGGAGTGTTACCGCACACGGAGGTATGAGAGAACGTGTGCGGTATCGGAGGAGTTCCTTTCTTGATGAAAGGAGAGTAAAATTGTCCAAATGAAGGAGCCGAGGCGGTGATGTTTGGATTCGTAAGGCGGGTCGCTAAATCTGCTTGGCTTTGATAGGTCAGCAGATCCCGTGGGACGCATTCTTTCATTTTTGCTCAAACCGCACTAGAAGCGGGAAGAAAGATGAAAGTATGACACGAACAAGCGCTGACTATCAACTTGGTTCATTGAAGAACTAAACACACATATAGGTTTTGAACGAAATTATCGCAAACAGAAAGTTGTCTAAAAGACTCGTTGGAGGACAGATGTCTCAATTCCCTCTCAGACAATGCCACGGAAGGGCTGCTGATACACATCTTGCTTTTGTCATTAATGTAGAAGGCCTCCAAAATCTCGCGTGTTACCTTATTGCTGTGGAGAAACAGGATGCGCATGTTCATGTATTGTGGGACGCATTTACACTTCTTGCATAGAAATGTGAACTGAGCATAAGTGTCACGTTTTGCTCTCTCTTGTTGAGGGGATTGAGATATCTATCCTCGCACGTGTCTTTTAGATAACTTTCTGGTAGTGATAATTTCCTTCGGAGTCTATAAAATTCGTGCTTCAATAAAGCCAGTTGATAGTCAGCGCTTGTTTGTGTCATATTTTGGTCCCGTCTTTGGTGCGCTTTGAGCAAAATATGAGCATGTACCAACTCTCCAAAATTCCTTCTCCACTAATTTGAATCTCCCAGCTGGAGCAAAGAAGAAAGCTAACAGTTAAGACTGTACGTCAAATAAGCCACCGGCTTCAATGGGCAAAGCCGTATGAGCAGCTTTGTTGGTTTATCGGCGGGGCGGCAAAGGCATAAGAAGGAATGGGTCGCAAAATAAAAATACAAGCAGGAGAAAAGCGCGCAAGGAGGTCCGCTCGGGTATCCTACATGCACGGCTATCCCGACGCGGGAAGAAACGCCGGAGCTCGTCGGCATTTTCTAGAGCCCACACTCCCGTCGAAAATTTGCTTTACTCCAGCGGTTGACAGGCATCCTCCCAGGAATGTGGGTGAGCAAATCTTGTAGCTTAAAGGCTAATTAAGAGCCGAGGTATGGCCACTGCGATCAAGAAACTTCGTCACGCTTCTCTCTACTATCTCCATTTCCTTGGTGTTTTTCTCAGTCATCTGGGTGACAAGACTTTGGAGGCGACATTAGCCGTTCTACGTCACATCCTTGTTTTGTCAGGGTCTTCCATGAGGCTATTATCGGCAGCCATGTAGCCCACCGTAAGTAATACCCATATCAGCTTTTAGAATTCCGAAAATACGTTTACCGTCGGAGTTGTGGCGCAATAAATTTTCGCTACATCTCGCAAAAATACATGTGCTTTCGAGCAGCTTTCAGGCAAAGCAAATTCTCCAGTGCACCTAACTAGTCGAAACAGCCATTTGTTGGTCCACTGCGCCGAGCGAAACTGCATCCTCGAAATTAGAAAAAAAACTGATATGGATACTACACGTGTCTGAATAATTAATGAGCCTATCAGTAACAGTCAAAAAGTTAACTATTCAATGTTAGGTATCTAGCCTCCTAGTTGGCTCGTCTTACACGTATTCTGATGCAGTACATCGATGACGAAAAACCGTTGTTCTAACTTAAAGACCCTACATTTAAAAATTGTGTATAATATTAGGTGGAACACCCTGCAGTTGCTCTTCCCGAGCAACCTGTCGCGGCCACCGTTAATTTAAATGCCACAGTGAACAGGTTCTGATGACGCCGCAAAGTCCTGTGACCTAGGTGGCGGGTGGGCCACCTGCTTCTGTGGAGACTTTTTGCTCATGCCGCCGCCGCCGCCAACGACGCGGGGTTTCCCGCTGAACGGCACCACTGACGCTATCGCGTTAACAGCGGTAGCAGTTACCAGATGATCAGACGTCCTCCGCCATTCGCCCGTGAACCATAGCAGTGAAATGTTTGTTGTTGCTGTGCCGTCACAGGTACGCTTTGGATGCCAGCGGAGCTTACGAGGAGATTGGCTCTATCGAGAGAGCGCGATCGCGCTTTGTGAATGTAAGTTGTAAACTGACAAGGGATGCCTTAGTAGAGCACTTCGGATTAATTTAGACTGCTTAGGGTTGTCAAACGCGCGCTGGCACGGGCGCTCTTGTATTTCGCTTCCATCGAAATACGGCCGGCGCTGCCTGAATCCGGTTCTGCGACACTGGTGCCAGCAGCCAAACGCTAAGCATCTGAATTAAATCAACAGAGTGGGTCGAATAGGGTTTGGTCCAAATTTCCACCTCCTTTCGGGGCACGCATATGACAACATTTTGCAGAGACCATCATACCAGCCCACTCCATGCATTCGGCTTGCTTATTTGAAACGTACAAACGTTGTCGGGGCCCTCTAGGATGGAAAGAATAGGTTATGAAAGAGAAAATAAATAGCAAAGCATTCTGAAACTAGCGGTGGCCGCCGTCGGTCAGTCGCAAATCCGTCCGTCCGTCCATCGTAAGGCCGCTTTCATATCCCTCCAGTTAACTCTGCCCTGTGCCAGCTGTGGCCACCTTATCCTCGCAAACTTCCTAATCTTATCTTAACATGATTCTCTGCTGGCTCCTGCTACGTTTACCTTTCCATTGCAATCCATACCGTTGCTCTAAGGGACCATCGCATATGCGCCCTTCGCATTGCATGTGTCCATTTCTTCCTCTTGATTTCGTTTATGACATCAACTCATGTTTCTTAGGATTAAGTATCATCTCTGTAATCCTCCCCTTGAAAGCACTTCTCAACAGCCCATCTCAAGCGCATCTATCAACAGCATTTGTCCAAACTTTGCGTCAGGACACAGCAGCTTTTTGCTGCCATCTACCTCAGCACAATTCTGCATGCATTTTAATGCGATTGCGTTTAGGCTGTCGTCCTGCTTCTCCTTAACGATATTCTTTGGTTGGTAAATTCCTTGATGATGTCATCAGAATCACGTGACCCCAATTGACCAAACTGAGAGCCCCGCCAAATTTGAAATTATCACGAATTTCCCTGATTAGTCAATAGAGGTCACATGAGGTTGCGACGGCATCACCACCTGGTTACCAAATGACGAAGGGCCCCCAAAATCTGGAAGTTCGCCCACCACCCAAAATTCAAAGTTGGCCCACTACGAAAATGGAGGTGGGTTAGCGGGTTCGATTAGTGTAATCCTGTACGATAATCTGATGAAAGGTTCTGGAACATCTAGAAGGTGGTGACTCGGGCCTACCGTGCGTACCACCCGAACTATAGTGCCAAACGCCATGGCCGACCCAAGAAGTAAGCCATGGCAAGGAGAAAGTTGGAACATCAGCGGTTCAACGCGAAAGCTGACTAAGTGCAGAGAGAGAGGCTTACTGCAATCGGCAGCAATCCAGCTGGGTTTACTGGAATTCTCAGAATGCTAAAATAAATGTTAAAACGAACCTGGACAAGCTCGAAGTGCAGCAATTTGTTTTCGACGTCCAGCAAAGAATAAGTGCCAAATTTAGCTCTAAATCCAGGTGAATCGGCTCGCTCATCCCCGCCAAGGTCGACTTCTTTGCCCCTGACATTCTCCAACAACTGATCTTGCTGCTGCCTGCAAACCTTCAAAAAAGAAAGATTTTTGAAAGCAGTGAGCACTTGCGTGAAATCTTCCATAAGCATAACTTTTTCAAAACAAATACTTACTCTGTCGGTTGCAGGCCAAAGATGGATCCACTGAATGTTGAAGAATGTTCTTTCGGTGACTGCGTCAACACCAATTGACGACAACATTCTCAGATGCAGTGGGGTTATTGTCCGAAAATAAAAGGGCAGCACGAAGTTTCAAATTTACTGCTGGCTGTTGCCTCACAGCGTCCTGATTGTTGCAGTACAGATGGTGCCCTGAAGTACACCAAGCATGTATTTGAATCAGTGTTCATTCACAGCGAATGCTGTATGTGCAAGGTGCAAGGCACGTGCAGAACACTTCAAACAATACTTTCAGGCGCTTTTTCTGAACTAAAACTATTCCTTTTTCAGAATCGTCCATGGCCGACTGCTGTTGCGAACATAGGTGCCCGTCACAAATGTCACACCTGGAAAAAAACCAGCATTCTTATAGTGAAACCTTGTGAAGCAGTAGCATGGAGTTTATATTATTTGTGCCATCCCATAAGGTGCATAAAATGGTCCCTCAAGCTAAAAGGTATGCAGCAGTAAGAATAGCAAAACATACTCGTGCCAGGAACCACTGTCAGGGCTATGGTCGTCGTGATGTTCGGGCTCAGGCTCACAATCAGTAAGGTTGTCATCCTCTCCATATGGCTCTACCATAAAATTCACCTGGGTAGCTGCATCTACCAGGAAGCTCCCAACCTAGACACCTTAAAAGAAGAAAACATGTATTCAACTATATATTTTAGAGCTCAGTGTCATAATTTTCATTAAGAATAAAGAAGAGATCCATTCGATTTAAAATATTTTGAAGCTCGCAACTGCAACTAAAATATTACGGTGAACATTCCATATCTGCTCGGTATGAAGACATGCACAAAAAACATGACAAGATTATCCCACCGACTGGTACACCTTGAGGATGTGTCAGAGTTTTTCGTGATGTTTTCGGTGCTTTCACATTTCCTTGCAATTCTTTGCAAGGTGTTGGTGGCCGCACCACAACTTGGAAGCTTTTATTAGCAGTGTCAGGAACATTATTTGCAACATCATCTGCCTCTGCCACACTTTCTGCTACAAGAGCTTCGCTTGGTGATGGTGGTAGCGATGCAGCAGCTTCTTGAGGAGCTATGTTTTCGAGCATCTGTATAAGGACCTGAAAGAGCATGAAATGCGGACAACACAAATGCAGGTTTGTTATGAACAGACACGCATGCATCAAAATGCATTAAAACCAAAGACAAAAGCTTTTCTTTCTTCAGTATTGATGACCTAATTGTCTTAGACCACATCGAAAGAATAGGAGCCTCGCAGAATTTACACAGACATGCCCTTTTGTGCACTCTGCTCTTTTGCATCCTGAAAGATGCAGCACTATTTTCAAAAGAAGTTCCAACACTATGTTCAAAAGAACTCAAATTTATACCGGTTAAACAGCACAGGCTTGAATGCAAAGCACACAAAAAACTACTCCCATTGCACCG
Organism: Amblyomma americanum; assembly: GCA_030143305.2. Classification (NCBI taxonomy): domain Eukaryota; kingdom Metazoa; phylum Arthropoda; class Arachnida; order Ixodida; family Ixodidae; genus Amblyomma; species Amblyomma americanum. The sequence continues at coordinate 76,588 of JARKHS020015143.1, forward strand.
ATGTGGTGCGATTTAAAGTACTGGAACATGAACATTTCAATAGATATATGGTCAGAGGGTGAATCAAAAGCTGTGACGAAAAATGCCGGTTCTACGCTGCACATCTAAACCTTCTCGTACTACAGTGCTGCTAGCACGCATTCCAAACCAAAAAAAAAAATGGTGGATGGCTAAGCTTAAAAAGTGCGACGAGACAGCGTGTTGCAGCGTTACGAAGGGGTCGACTGAACGCCATCACCCATTCGGCGCGACGCCTTGCCCGTTGGACAATTTATGGAAAGGTAAGGACGTCTGTCTCACATGTCTCGGTGGACACCCCAAAGTAATATTTCCGACGCGCGGTACGGGCAACAACAACCACTACTACTACGACGCCGACGGCGTTTCGACCGAACGAGAATACGATGTCACGTAAAATTGCCCCGCCGCGATGGCTCAGTGGTTATGGCGGCCCTAGGGTAGCGATTTCTCGGACGCTGATTTCGATGAAGGGGGACCTGTCCCGGCCTTGGCACCCGCATTTCAGTTTTGGGAAATGATGTAAAAGTGGGTAGGCGAGCCCTTCGCTACTGCGTCCTTCATACGGCTACACAAGGTTCGCAGAACGCTGAACCACAGAAACAAGGAACCGCTAAATACACATGCGTGCGCTAAAACATTTACCTCATGCCGCTTTCTTTTGGCGAAGGCCGCTCTTGGAGGTAGCGAAGCGCTTCTGTTGTGTGGGAACACTGACAGAACGACTCCAGGCTTCAGTCGCGCCGATTTAATTGAAATACCGAGTGCCCGCATCGTTCCCAAGGTTCAATGATAGTCACTGTCGCGGAAATGGTCGGAGCACAACACAGTTCATTTCATAGGCAAGAAATTTTTCCTTTTCAAGGCAGTGACCTACCGCGCAGAAACTTTTCTGTCCTTTGGGAACGTGTGGAACACTACGTCGTCTCGGCCGCCAGTGTTCGCGCAACCAAACGCTGCAAAAACGAGGGCATGATGACGACTAGTCGCTGCACGCACTCGGCACAGACGCCCGAACCAGAGAAAGTAATCGGCACTGGCAGATGATTGCGTTAACCCGTCGTTCACCAAAGCGCGGGCCGAAAAGGAGCGAGCAAAGCAAGACGGCCGGCAGACTACCTGTGAATGGTGTCACTTCCGCCAGTTCACCCTTTCTGCCGTCCCCGCATTCGTCACTTCCGGAAGCGAAGAGGGCGTGTCGACGGCGGGATTTTAACAAGCGATTGCGGCTCATTTTGCGAAAGAATCGAGAAAAAATTTACACAAATGATTTTCAAGGTCCCTTCCTCCCAACCACAGCGTTTCATGCAATTTGAAAACCCTTTCAGTTTCCCTTTAAGCGACAACAGACTGCGCTGCCAGCCAAACGCCGTGGCCGATCCAAGAAGCATCAAGCCGTCGAAGGAGTCGCCGCCGGTATACTGTGAGGCAGCGTGCTGGATGAGGCAGGCTGCAAACGCATCTACTCATTGCACACGCTACGTGAAAGGCTCGGAACACCGAGAAGACGAAATTGGTGCCGATCGTGAACATCGCAAAGACAACGACGAAGTCAAGCCTAGGAACAGGAAGCTGAACGTCAGCGTATATCCTGCTCCTGTTTCCAGCAATTCACCGGCTATGTCTCGGCTACTTCCCTGGAGTGGATAAGTGTCAACATTATTGTAGGCCAACCGACCAACCAACCATCTAGGAAGCGGAGCAGCGCAGGGCGAAGAAAGAGGCCTACTGGAATTACAGCAAACCAAATGGGCAAGTGCAGACGAATACAACCAAGAGCAAGACTTTATTATAGTGTATGAAAGAGATAATTGCTTAAAAATTAGTGAACGACATGCACACTGCGAACAATAAATTAATGTATCAATGGAAACAATGTGATTTGTGTTACACCTTAACAGTAATTAGAGCCGCTTCAAGAAACGTGTGGTCGAGGAGTGCTCGGGAGTGTGGTTGAAGTATCGTGCGAAGACGCACAGACGCAAGCTGAAAGGAAAATATGTCATTTACTCGCAGGAAAGACAGAATCAGAACATAGACATCAGAACTTGTAAAGTAAATGTCGCATTTCCTTCATTAAGGTTTCGTTAAGACCATTAGTTTTCCTTGTTTTTCGATTACTGAAACGATTCGTTCAAATGCTTTTTATACTGTGCATTTAATTTATCCACTTTTGCTCCGCGCTTTGTTGAAACTCTTTCAGGACGACATCGGTCGTTAGGCGCGCCCTAAAGATTCGAATGCGTTCCTAATGATCGCATCGCTTCGCGCGGACGATGTGCGCCATCGGCAAGACGCCGATACCGAAAGAGCGTTTTGCGCGTGCCGAAGCAGTTTTCGGGCATAACTATGCATACAAATACAAAACTTCAGAAAATTCCACCGCTAAATCAGGAAGCGGTCAAATTGCGATATTGTGGAGTTCGCACTGGGTAGAAGCGTCACATTAGGCGCAGATTAAAGGCGTTCAAAACGCAGAGGTGAGACTGAATAAAACGAAATTAAAGGGCAGCGAATTCCGCTGTGAATAATTAGTCATCGTAGCAAATTAACCCAGTCGATCCGTGCTCCACATGGTAGGTGGATGTTTCACTCTCGGCTCTGAGGTTGGTAGGTCATGTAGAGCAGGCGGAAGCGGATGCACACGAAGGCGACCCGAAACACAGAGAGGATGAAAAGCGCCGAAGCCAGCGACGCCGGAAGCAGCCCCGAGCTTGAGTAGTGCTCGATCAGGGCATACATCTACGCCATGCTCAGCACTCCCACGTTGCCCTCGCTGAAGGCCAAGTTAGCCAGGAACAGAGTGACGTTGTCCCGAGACTCCTGCTCCCAGAACCAGCGCCACAGGGGCTTAGTTCGCCGCTGCAGCGGATAGCGCGCGCCGCACAGCGGACACGCGGCGTCCTCCGCTTCCCTGTAAAGGACCTCCTCCAAGCAAGACCGGTGCTCGAATGCATTCGGGCAGCGGCAGGGACTGCGGTAGTCTGTACAGCTGTTCCAAGAGCTCGAAGCCTTCGTCCGGGCAAGTGCAGCACAGTATGCCGCGGCGGGCCGGCGCCTGGATCGACGATAAAGCACTGGTTCCGGTGCTACTAGAGCTTCAGCTGCTGCCAGCACTTGTACTGGAAGCGTCGTCTGCCCCTTCGGTACCACGATCAGGGTCCACGGAACCATCCGCGCCATATCCGGCGAGGTCGTCCTGTGGCGTTCCCTCGACAGGTTGTCGTGTCCGGCGTCCGTATCAGCTGCCTCAGGGCTGACTGGCTGAGTGGGCGTCCGCCAGATCATCTGCGCTGCTACTCGACGCCGAGATGAAGAAGAGGGCCATCGACTCCGAAGCCGTCCTGAGCATATAGAAGAGGCTGCGCCTTTTCAAGCAGGCCAGGACCGAACGTTCGCCAGGCAATGGCCACCGAATGGAATACGTGGCGCTCGTGGGCTTCCTCTTCCTTTATACTCGCGCCTCTGCGAGTGGGGCGCCCTCAGGTGGTGCATGTGCATGGAACGCGTCGGCAGGAAGATGAAGAACAAACAAATGCAAATATCACGTTTTTCGGGCAGCTAAGTAATGAATAAATTTGTGAAAGCGTAGCGCCAACCGCGAGCTACAAACAAATGCAAATATCACGTTTTTCGGGCAGCTAAGTAATGAATAAATTTGTGAAAGCGTAGCGCCAACCGCGAGCTCACTTCGCTCCCAATGGTGGCTTTTTTGAGATAACCAATTTCGCAAACACTTTCACTACGCCACCGCTGTCGTGCAGGATGCCGATGAGCGTTCCACTGGTAAGCGCAAAGGCATATCAAGTGTTTTAACTTTAAGCGTGTTGATTTCTGCACATTCACTGCAGCAAATGTGCGAGAGACTGCACATAAGAATGTGCTTTTTGCACACGATGATGCAATACATTTCAACAACCCTGGAGCCACGAATCATTAACATACGCTGAAACTACAGTGCTCTGGTTCAAAGCAGAGAAAGTTTCGCAGGGAAATGCTCAGTGTGCACTGCTTACAATCAGGCCAACTTTACGAAAACAAATATATGGCTTTCGGAGATACTGCAATTTTTTTGTGAAAGCTGAATATAAGGCAGCAACAATAAAATTCTGAATTAATCTCATTAATGTATTTTTATTAATACACTGACATGTCCAAAACCACATATAACCATGGTTTGGAAGAACTGACGTCTAGCACAAACATCGTGTTTTGCAGTATATTTCATTGCATTAGTCATTCAGCATTGAAACTTGACTAGTTTGTCTGATATCAACCAGAAGCTCTACACCCATACAAACTAGGCTCTGAAAAATAAAGTCCACTCAGCTGACAAGATGGGCATAACCTCGGACTATGTGACTAGAATGGTATTGCCATCCGCCAATTGGAAATGATGGAAGTACTAGTACACTGCACAGCAGTCGAAGAACTGACCATTGGAACTTTTTCAGTAAATGTCAACTCAAGTCACTAAACAGTAGCTGCGCTCACTTTTCCTAGAATGGCTTAGCCCAGTTTGCAGAGTTCAATATGCAGGAGCAGTTTTTCTATTGGGCTTAGCCAAATCTGACAAGTTTTGAAGCCTCAGTAGTTTAACAAAACAAACTGCAACACACAATTTCTGTGTTGTGATTTGCATGCAAACAAGCCAATGGTACTTGCAAAAGGGCGTGTAAGGTTGTTGGTGCAAAGAATGTGCACATACTATTTGTGAAATGAAGGTGTATTGGTAACAGCTGAGAATACAGCTGCATATCAAGCAGCAAAATTTAATTTATCGTATTCCGATTCAGGACGGTAGCCACAGCCACACAAAGCCACTCTCGATGGCGCACTTCTAAGCAAAAGAAAACATCGAACAAGAAAAATAATGGTAATGTATAACTGCTTTATTCTGAGATTGAAGGTGGGCATTTTTTGAAGATTTCAGTAGAATACAAGGATATTTAAAAGAAAGAGAGAAAGCGCACAACTCCGACTAGTAACTAATATCTGATGCTGGACGAAATGCACATATGTATGATTTTAACACACTAAGTACCACTTAACGATTTTATCAGGTTTTTAGATCTCACACTTCAATTCACTTCATCCCATGTTTGTTGGCCTTTTGAGCCCCGTGGTCAAAAAGCCATCCTGTCTTATTGATCAGACCCTTCGAAGCTCGTGAAAAGAGCAATTCTGCATTCAGGTTTTGAAAATGTCCTAAAGAATTCATGTCAGCACAGGTTGGAGTAAAGTTTAACCAAACCAAGTAGGTCGTTTGACATAGGCCGGTTACCCTTCAGAAGTTTTGGTTTCAGTTGCGGAAAAACCGAAGAAAATTTGAGGTCTGATGTCGATAGCAAAATTAAAAAAAGATAAAAAGAAAAAGTTGCCTTTGTGCCATATCTGCATCAGGTCTCGCACAACTTGAAGAGAATTGGAAAGCATGTGGGGGTTGATGTGTTTTTGGCGCCTATTCGATTGTCCAGCCTGGTGAAGGAAGTTAATTCGGCCAACAGGGAACCACGCGGCTGCTTGAAAAGGCATGCAAAACATTTTGTCCACTGCCAGGAGGGAGTCATCTACTCTTTGCCGCTATCTTGCGGGAAGCAATACATCTGACGATGTATCAATGAAAGATTAAAGGAACATGATTATAATCTCTCCCGTGGCCCCAAAGTAGGCCACGTAGCCAAACACTGCAGAGACTGCAAAAGTGATGAAGCTGATGACGAAGATGATGACATCGATGCCTGCAAGCCATTGTACAACGAGTGCGTTGTGATAGGTAGGAACCGCGACTCGCTGACAAGAGAAATTATAGAAGCACACATGATAGCAAGGCTCCCGGAAGAGTATAAGCTCACCCTCCGTATCGCGGTCAGAAAAAGAAAAACGATACCTCGACTGCGAATACTGACAAGCGTGTGCTTTATATCGAGATTTTTTTTATTTGCGACCTGTGTGCATTTGCTTTTCGTTTCTGGCCGCCAGTCAGGTACTTATTCTGGTTGGAAATGATTTCTATTGTGAGTCAGTGCAGTGTTGTGTCCCTGCCTCTTTCCTTCTTCTACGTGCCGTTCGTTGCGCTGTAATCATGGAATATCGAAACCAACTCGCCCAACACCTTACCTTGTGGTACATATAAAAGTTCCAATGTTTCTTTGGAAGTAACACCCGCACCATGCAATGTTCGCATTTGGAGTGCAAGTCCTGCACATGAGTATGAGTGCTTAATAATAAGCGCAGCTAAAGACACACAGGTATATTTCAACAACGGCAAACAGCCCCTACTTCGGGTGCAATCTCAATTCTGCTGCCATAACCACAGTGACATTACGTAGTTTAACGTTCCATCGGTAGTCTTGGTGATGTGCTGCCAGGTAAATCGAAGCGGATGCAGCATGCTCTCAGTCCTTGGCATGTGTACGGTCGAGTTTTGTGTTGTGTGGCATAATGGAATGTCCCTTCAGCAGAGTAGAATGTTCAACTTTCACATTCCATGTGCAGCCATGTTGAGGCATAAAAATATGACCGCGCACAAGAAGACAGCTCTTAGTGAGGGAGGCACATGGTTCCAGGTACAGACTCCCGGCCGTGGTGACAGGAGAGTCGACAACGTCGCCCATGAAGCGGCCTTTAGTTCGGGCTGTATACAGAGAGACAGCGGGACACGACGGCGTGTGCCTTCCGAAGAATGGTTGGAACATCTGGCCAGGCGGGGTAATGAGCTCCCCCTCGAATATCGAGCTGCTAGTGTTGCAGCGTTTAGTTTCGTCCGTGGAGCCCTCTAGCCAGAAGAGGACAGCGGCCGCCATTTCCACAAAAAGGGAGACAGTTCCGCACAGGACGCGGCGCAACCAGCTGAAGACCAACCGCCTCCTCCTGGTTGGGTCTCTCACTTCGGCAGATCCAGCCTTAGTGTCCAAATCCGGCACTTCGAGGGCACTCCATGAAATCCGGCGTCCATTGCTAGGTCGTTGGCGCTGGCCCTGCGACCATGTTCACACGCACTAGTTAGACAACCAAATGGAGCATCAACGTCTTCTATATACGCGAAGAGAAGACCATCATAGCGAGAGAACTGAAGGCGCCGACAAGCATAATGAAAAGTGAAAAGCGCAAAACGCAGGTGACTGGGAGTTTGGACCAGTTTGCGAGTGTCAATAAAAGCGCAAGAATAAGCGTAGCAAACCACCTTCATTCAACTTTCGTAGGTTAAATGAAAAGTGTGACCGCTAAAAATAAATTCAGAAACGCTACGTACTCTATGCACGGGCCAATTTACATTCATGACTGAATACCACCCTTAATGTCTCATAAGAACTGTGCTTTCTTCTTGAAACATCATACATGGGATCTATGTTTTGCAGTACACATAATGGGACAGTATAAAGCGATATAAAAAGTAGAACACAGCTTTAATATGTATCCAACCACTGGCGGTACCACATCCTTGTGAGGTGGCTGTTCACAGTCCCTAGGCGCAGTAATTTCATGGTATATACGCCATCTTTGGATAGGCGTAGACACAAAGCAAATTACTTTGTCCCATTATTAATACTGCAGAACATAGATCCGATGTACCATGTTTCAAGAAGAGTGAGTGAGTAAACGTTTAACAAATGTTTACCCACTCCTCTTAAAACACCATACATCAGATCTATGTTCTGCAGTACTAATACTGGTTACTCACTCTTCTTGAAACATCGTAAATCGTATCTATGTTCTGCAGTACTAATAACGGGCCAGAGTAATTTGCTTTTTGTCCACGCCCATCGATAAATGGCATACATCTGATTGTAATGCATCAGGAAATTACCGCGCTGAGGGAGGACTGTGAACGGACACCTCATAATGATTGACCGCCCACGGTTTAATACAAATGTAAGCTATGTTCTACTTTTGTAAACCGATTTCTGTTTCTTCAGATATTGTCGCTGTCCTTGCAACAGGCTGAGGGTGTGTTCAGACAGCACAATGTTGCCCATATATTTGTCGGATTCAGTGCATAGTGTGCCGTGCATTTTGCGGCTGCGCAAATAATCGTGGACAGAGCCGAGAAAAAAGGACGAGACAAAGCGCAAACTTGAACTGAGAACCATCTGCCCCACGGACCACGTGCGCGCTTCATTGGAGAGCGTGATAGCTACGTCTCTTGTCCCTCCCGTTTCTTCCCGCCTTTTGTCCAAGTTTTTTTGCGCGGTCATTCACCAACTATAGCCCACATGCCCGTGTTATTTACATTCAGCACATTGTTTGGGCCAGTAAAATAACTCAAAGGGCTATTACGATATTCGGCAATGCCGAATTCAGCGCAGTTGTCGAGGGGTGTTTTCTGACATGTTCACACAAGGACCGTGCACATTACTCGCTGCAGCATGTCCTCGCGGCGGCGGCGCACAGCAGAGCGGACAGGCACCAAAGCGGTATGCTGCCCCCCGGTGGAGCACGGATCACGCGACCACTCCACACGTCCTGCCGCAAGGACGCTTTTTGAGGAAGACACCCGGGATCCTGTGAACCGCTCGTTTCTGGGTTGAGTATCGTTGGCGGTGATGATGTAACCGTGAGAGAACGAGGAGGAAGGCATCACCGCCGCTTATCCGCCAAACAGGCCCTTAAAAGCCGCGCTGTAAAAATTAAAGCAAAGCCCCGTACATACGCGTTCGTCACGCTCGATGATGATGGACCGCGATGAAGGCGCGGAGGAGGGCACTGCGCCCTCTGCTTGCACCAGCTGCACAATGGACCACGTATGGACGTCAGTGGGGCGGGTGATGGGGGCGCCTTTGAAGTCGTACAGCTGTCCAGTCGGGGGCGTCATGACTCCCGCGTAGAAGTAGCGGTGGCACCAAGGGTCCCGGTAAACAGCCAGTTCCTCCTCCAAAGGCACAGAGGGCGTCGTCGGCTTAGTCGGGGTAGCTGCCATCAGGATGCCGAACTTCAAGTCGAACGAAGACCAAGCTACAGCACCGGCTGCATCAAGGAAGGCGTACAAAAGGGCCTTGGTGACCGTTTAGGTACGGCGCGTGTACGTGCCTCGCGTCGCGCTCGTCTTCATCTTCCTTTCGGCACTGCCTGGTGCACCTGTCGCTTCTCAATAACGATGATGGACGGTACAGCACTCCAAATATAATATCATATACCTGGAGCGTATCGCGTCTGCCGCATTCCAATTCCATCGTCATATCCCATCAGTGGGTTACTCGTATATACCTATAGTTGTAGTGCACTCCCCATATAATGCAGAATGAACATTTTCTGCGATTCAGCGCCTAAATGTGGTCATTCTTAGGTGCCGTTCCAACGCTTATTGTTTCTATTCTGTCAAAATACCAAGAAGTCTAGTTCAAAACTGATTTTCGCAATTTCTTTTGCTGTACCCCTTGTGGATATGGTGAGCAGGCGCTGCCAGCGTCGGTTTCCAGCGATCCGCAATGTATTGTAACGTTAATGTGAGTTTTTCATTTTTCATTTTTACTCAAAGCGCACTAAAGGGCTGCAGATGCACATCTTGTCGTTGTGATTAATGTAGAAGGCCTCCGAAATCTCGCGTGTTACCTTATTGTTGTGGCGAAACACGATGCGCGTGTTCTTGTAATTTGTGACGAATTTACACTTTTTGCATAGAAACGTGGACTGGGCATAAAGGCCACCTTTTGCTCTCTCTTATTGAGGGGACTGAGATATTGTACTCCCCGTGACTTTTAGATAACTTTCTAGTAGCGATAATTTCTTTCAGAGTCTATACATTTCGTTCTTCAATAAACCCAGTTGATAGTCAGCGCTTGTTCGTGTCATATTTTCTTCCCGCCTTTGGTGCGCTTTATGCAAAATATGGACAAGTACCAACTCTCCCAAATTTCTGCTCCACTAATTTGAATCTCCCAGCTTGAGCTTAGAATAAAGCGAAGAGTTAAGACTGTACGTCAAATGAGCCACCGGCTTCAATGGGCAAAGCCGCATGAACAGCGCTGTGGGTTTATCGGCGGGGCGGCAAAGGCAAAAGAAGGAATGGGTCGCAAAAAAAATAATACCAGCAGGCGAAAAGCGCGCAAGGAGGTCCGTTCGGGTATCCTACATGCACGGCTATCCCGACGCGGGAAGAAACGCCGGCGCACGTCGGCATTTTCTAGAGCCCACACTCCCGTGGAAAATTCGCTTTACTCCGGCGGATGTCAGGCATCATCCCAGGAATGTGGGTCAGCAAATTTTGTTGCTTAAAGGCTCATTAACAGCGCAGATATAGCCACCGCGATCAAGCAACCTCGTCACGCTTCTCTCTGCCATTTCCATTTCCGAGCCTGTTTTTCTCTGTCATCCGGGTTTCAAGCCTTCGGAGGCGAAATTAGCCGTTCTACGTCACATCCTTGTTTTGCCAGGGTCTTCCATGAGGCTATTATCGACAGGCATGTCGCCCACCGTAGGTAACACACATATCAGCTCTTAGAATTTCGAAAACACCTTTACCGTTGGAGCTTTGGCGCAATAAATCTTCGCTACATCTCGCCAAAATACATGCGCTTTCGAGCAGCTTTCAGGCAAACCAAATTCTCCAGTGCACCTAACTAGCCGAAACAGCCATTTGTTTGTCCACTGCGCCGACGGAAACTGCGCCTTCGAAATTATAAAAACTGATATTGATACTACACGGCTCTGAATAATTAATGAGCCTAACAGTAATAGTTAAAATTTAACTATTCAATATTAGTTACTCAGCGTGCTAGTTAGCTCCTTCTAGGCGTATTCCGATGTACTACATCGATGCCAAAAAAGCGTTCTTCTAACTCAAAAACCGCATATTTAAAAATTGTGTATAATCTTAGGTGAAGCACCCTCCAGTTGGTCTTCCAGAGCAACCTCTCGCGGCCACTGTTAATTTAAATGCCACTGTGAACAGGTTCTGATGACGTCGCAAAGTCTTGTGATCTGGGTGGCGGGTGGGCCACCTAGCTTCTCTGGAGACTTTTCGCTCATGCCGCCGCCGACGACGATGACGCGGGGTTTCCCGCTGAACGGCACCATTGACGCTATCGCGTTAATAGCGGTAGCAGTTTCCAGATGATCAGACGTCGACCGCCATTCGCCCGTGAACCATACCAGTGAAATGTTTGTTGTGGCTGTGCTGTCACAGGCACGCCTATGATGTCAGCAGAGCTTTTGAGGAGATTGGCTGTATCGAGAGAGCGCGAACGCGCTTTATGAATGTTAGTTGTAAACTTACGAGGGATGCCGTTGTAGAGCGCTTCAGATTAATTTAGACAACTTTGGGTTGTTTAACGCGCGCTGGCACGGGCGCTCTTGTATTTCGCTTCCATCGAAATAAGGCCGCCCCCGCCGGAATCCGATCCTGCGACACTGGTGAAAGCAGCCGACCGCTAAGCCTCTGAATCAAATCAACACGGTGGGTCGAATGGGCTTTGGTCCGAATTTCCACCGCCTTTCGTGTCAAGCATATGACTCAACATTTTGCACAGACCATCATAACCGCCCTCTCTATGCATTCGGCTTCCTTATTTGAAACATCCAAACGTTGACGGGGCCCTCTAGGGTTGGAAAGAATAGGTTTTTAAAGAGAAAACATATAGCAAAGGATTCTGAAACCAGCGGTGGCCGCCGTCTCCCAGTCACATATCCGTCCGTCCGGCCATCGTAAGGCCGCTTTTATATGCCTCCAGTTAACCCTGCCCTGTGCCAACTGTGGCCACCTTATCCTCGCAAACTTCCTAATCTCATCTGCCCACATGATTCTCTGCCGCCTACTGCTGCGTTTGCTTTTCCAGTGCAATGCATACCGTTGCTCTAAGGTGCCATCGCATATGTTACCTTCGCGTTACGTTTTTTAAGCGATATTTATTGCCCCAGGGCATCAGTGATTGGTGAAGGTGTGATGAATGATGTTGCAGATATTAAATGAATAGAGAAAGGTTAGCTGATTTGATGAAGTCCAGTAGAGAACGGTGGTACGGTCCCTGCGACCAGACAATGCATGAAGCAGGGTTGCTTGGTGAGAGACCTGCTACCATCAAGTGCCGGATCCTTGTAGGCTTGAGAGCTGGGCAGTCCCACAGTAAGTGTTGAATGTCGGCATCAATGTCCTCGTGTTTACATATCGGACACACTATGACTGAATATGTGCATAGATGGTGACTTCTGGAGTGGACTGTGATGTGAACTGTGTGGATTGATTGTGTGCATAGATGGTGACTGCGGGAGAGAATGTGTGCTATTATAAGAGACTGTGTGCTTAGCGGGGTAGATGCGGCATTGTTAATATCGAAGGGACGCTGCGGTGGAGCAATTGCCGGCAGATAAAGCAAGGCTAACCCCACCTGTAGCATTCAACACACCTCAACCTCAACCTGGCCGAGGAAACAATTCTCGGTACTGAGGCCACTTCCGAGTGATGGCTGATGTGAGGGCAACCCCGACCCGGATCCTCCTAAGCGCCACCTCCTCTGCACGGGTAAAACCGCGGGGGAGGGTTACCGCACACGGAGGTATGAGAGCACGTGTGCCGCGCCGGAGGAGTTACTTTCTTGATGAAAGGAGAGTAAAATTGTCCAAATTAAGGAGCCGAGGCGGTGATGAGTTTGTATTCGCAAGGTCGATCGGTAAATCTGCGTGGCTTTGATAGGTCAGCAGATCCCGTGGGACACACTCAATACGTACTGGCTGCGGGATGCGTCCCGCGAGCCGGTGGATGTCCTGACACATCTTTGGACAGCGGCTAACACGTCGTAGCAACAGCGCAACTTGAAGGGCGTCTTTGCGGATGACAACGCGGGCCGCAGGGAGCATAGTTATGTCGGCCACGGAGCAGAGTGCTTCTTGAACTGCAACGAGCTCAGCACAAAAGGACGAAGGGGGTTCCTTAAGCTGAAACCAAGAGATTTGATTCAGGGCAGGTCTGCACGGGCAGTAGATAGCTCTCGTTGCTTTGCAGTCTTGTATGCTTGCGTCTACGTAGACAACAATGGATCCTTCAGGCAGGCAAGCACCTTGTTCCTCAAATTTCTGGCGAAGCAACGATGCCGAATGAGCAGATGTTGGCCGGCGATTATCTGTTGGCTTGTTGTCGATGAGCTGTACAAACTTCCATGGGGGAAGAACTGGCGTTGGCGGCTGAAGAATGGAGTGTGATGTTGCCTAAGTCCTCAGTGCATGCGTGGAGTGTGATAGACTGGCCTAAGCTGCGCGCTTCACGGCGCTGCTGCACCAGCTCATCAATGGTATTAGGCTGCGCATTCTCTTGTAAAGCTATGACCGGTGTGATGCGTGGAAGGCACGTAATCGTCCTCATAGTCTCTCGGCTCTCGGCTTCAAGGCGATCCCATTAGGCTCTTGTAAGATGTTGAAACTGAGCTTGATAAACAATACGTGGCTGCAGAACTGCCCTCATCAATTGCCGTGCAATGAACGAGCCTGCGCCACCATTTTTGGGGGCAATTCTTCTAATCAAACTCAAAGTCTGTATAGCTTGCCTTTTTGCCTCCGAAAGCCATGCGGTAGCTGATCCTGATTGGTGAATCATTAAGCCAAGGATTTTTACACTCGGACTTTCCTGTACTTTGTTTATGGTGTCAAGTAGTTGAGGGAGTGCAGCGCTACTCAGGTTCTTGTACCCCTCGTACTGAATATTGTCCGGGCCGGGTGCTGTTTTCCGTTTCGCATCATCTACTGCAGCTAGCAACTCAGGCATAGAGAATGGACACGAATTCCATCTACGTCGACATCAGACGGCATTAGATATACATTCGCTGGGATGCCTGCCATATTTAAACTAGTGGATGAAGAAGGCACGACATCGTATCTTGGGAAGAACTTTCGCGCTGCTTCTCTGGCGAAATCATCTGGTGACAAGTTCGCCGCGAAGCATGCTGTTACCGCTGCGTCAGTCGAATGGCGACCGCGTTCCATTGTACGGAATGTTCACCAGAGAGGGGCATTCGAGGATTTTGCAGAACATTGTTCGTACCACGCATGCCACTGCCGCTCAGAAAGGTCGCGTTCATATTTGCGTGCCTTAGCTGTAAGATAGTGGAATCGCGTACGTGCCTGCGACGAAGTAGGGTCCCGCGTAGCAGCCAACTCGGCTTGACGGCGTGCCGCCCACAAGTTAAGAAGGCCGAGGTCTGGTGCCGGTCGACCAACATCAGTCCAGGTGGTAGTTGTAGCACTGTTTATCGCTGTTGGTATGCGCTCAACAAGGATTGGCGAAGAATCTTAGGAGAGATTGTCCATACAGGAGCGAATACTGTCCCAGTTGATCACAGAACATATGTAGCGTAAAGGTCGGAAATGTGAGGTGTGAAGAGCGATGATGATAGGGTGATGAGTCTGGCTCCATGTGCCAGGAGGAACTACCCGGACCCTACCACCACGTCAGGTCTGGAGCATAGGAAGCACTGCGAGTTTGGCGCACTGGCCGTGTTGCTGTCCCAGGATGGTTGAGCAGCACAAATTGGGCATCCGTGAAGGCGTCCCGCACACGCCTGCCACGAGTTCTCGAAGTGAGGTACCACCAATCCTAGTGAGGGGCGTTAAAGTCGCCTCCGGCTAAAATCGGACAGCCGGGATAATGCCGACGGACACTTGTTAACAAGCCAAGATTAAGACGGGAGGAAGCACCACCAGCTGGTCTAACGTAAAATGAAACGACCACAACGGTTCCCTTCTTAAGTTTCGCAGCCACTGCCACTACCTCTTGATACGACATGCACCAGTTTTCGAGAGCAAGGCGTACACACGGAAAACATGAGTCCACATACACCGCCGCCTTTCCCGGGGAAGCAGCAGTTTGTACACGACGGTCTATCATTGAAGGAGACATGTAGGCACTGAAGCCTGGAATCGATGGCAAGGCGTTTGTTTCCTGTAGCAGCATGGCCCATACCTGGAGCTTGTGAATTTGTAGTCAGGTCTTGAGCTCTCCGACCTTCGTGGAAATGCCTCTGCAGTTCCACTGCAGCACACCAGCACGACTGGAACTTGCCATTTCTAGTTACTAGTCCAAGCGCTGTAGAATCACGGACATCAGGTTGGACAACTGGTTGATCATAAACCGGAGCAAAGAATTCGCAGAGTTGTCCAGTGGCATTGCGGTAATCTGGGAAGAGGCGGCAGGAAATGACACTGGTGGGCGGCAGGAAGGCGATGTTGCTGCGCCATTGACAGATGTGGCGGATGATTCCGCTGCCCGCCTACGTCGAGCGAGCAGTTCACGGTGTTGCCGGAGCTTGGTGACCTCCGCTAAAAGACGTGCGATTTGTTCTTCGACTGCGGCCATATCGTCCTGCGGTAGTTCAGGCACACTGGGCTGCTTTGTTGGCTGTTTTCGGAGGCGTTCTTTTCGCACAGTACCGTTAGAAGGCTGCTGAGCTGAAGGATCATGCGAGGTGTTCTCAGGGAGCTCCGGCCACTCGTCGTCATCCCACTGGAGAGCTGCGAACCGATTGGATGTCTGCAAGGAAGTTGTACTGTCTTGTATTGCCTAATGCTTAGTCATTCGACGACGAGCCTGTTGTGATGCCTTTTGTTTTGTCGGACAGCTTGGAGATGTTATCTCGTGGTCGTTGGATTCACAAAGGCCGCATCGATAAGCCACTTTCCCTTCCGAAGTACTTTCACCGGCAGCAGTGAAGGGGCAGGACTTGCGCATATGTCCAGTACGGAAGCAGTTATAGCAATATACCGCACTCGGTTTATATTGTCACGGCGTTGGTGACAAAACAGGGACCCGGCAAGAGAGAGCTCGGCAGCACGTCCTTCGGTGGGAGAAAACGGCAAACTTCAACTTTCTTCAATCCGTGCGCCAACAGCGTCAACGTCTAAAATACAGCCATAATGGTACGGACGGGCTGGTAGTGTCAGAGGGCCTTGCGAGGTCAGTATGCAAGAGCGCCCCTTTCCCATGCGTCGGGCCTGGATGTCACGGTGCGTGGGACAGTACAGCTCACGTTGGAGTGCAGTTTGATCCTGTGGTATCGACGTTGTAGACGACGCAGCGCTGCAAGTCGGAGCCTTCAACTAAATACACTTGTACTGGCACTGAGATTTCGCTTGTCAGTGAAATACTGGTAAGCGTTTGCAGCAGTTCTACGGCAGTCAGAGTCGGAAGCCGCACTGCAGTGTTGTTGGACTGTCCTGGCTGTGAAGCTCCGAAAACCTTTGGTTCCCAGGCACGCGTCCAAGTTAGCTTGTAAATTCTTGTTCGGTATATCCGTGAGGCTTTTGCTGGCCAGTGATTTAATGGTCACTTTGTAAGAAGACGATCCGGGTGTAGGCTCCACCGAGTTTTCGATCGTAAGACGAATGCGCTTACCTTGGGCGCCATCACTTGCCATAGATGGAATCGGTTGGCTGTCGTTTTAGGGACGCTTGTGAGTTGCACGAGGGCACGTTTGCACGGGTAGAGCTGCCGTTAAGTCTATTGGAATGCCCGATTCATCATGCCGTGCGGTTTGAAGCCCATCCGGTGGTGTAGAGTTGATGCCCATGTGCCCTGGCGGCAGATCACTCACGAGCAGTCCGGCATTTCGGGAAGGCTGGAGGGGTGCATCTGCCGATGAACCGGGAGCACAAAGCTGGACCTGGCGCCGTGGATCAGGTGTCGACTGCGTGGCAGGTGCTGCCACGAGAGACGCCGGCAGAGCTACCTCCGCCAGCGTGGCAGCGGAGGCACTTAGCCCAGCGTCAGTGCCCAGCTCAGCTGCACTCATGCATGGTTCCCAGGAGGCCTGAGACGATGGGAGGACGTCCGGAGCTTCTCAGAAGGCGAGGATGCAGTTCTCTTCAAATAGGGCACGTATTCACGTGGATGGCGAGATTTTTCTGAAGAGCGATGTGCAGCCACTTTAGCAGCGACACACTTCTTCTTACTCCCATTACATGTTTTGTCTATTTCTTCCCCTTGATTTCGACTATGACATCAACTCACGTTTCTTAGAATTCAGTATCAGCTCTGAAATCCTCCCCTTGAAAGCACTTCTCAACAGCCCATCTCAAGCGCATCTATCAACAGCACCTGTCCAAACTTTGCGTCAGGACACAGCTGCTTTCTGCTGCCATCCACCGCAGCACAATTCTGCGTGCATTTTAATGCGATCGCGTTTAGGCTGTCGTCTCAGAAACCTTTCCTGCTTCTCCTTAACGACATTCTCTGGTTGGTCAATTCTTTGATGATGTCATCACAATCACGTGACCCCAACTGACCAAACTGAGAGCCCCGCCCAATTTGAAATTATCACGAAGTTCCCCGATTAGTCGATAGAGATCACATGAGCTTGCAACGGCATGGCCACCTGGCTACCAAACGACGAAAGGCCCCCAAAATCTGGAAGTTGGCCCACCACCCAAAATTCAAAGTCGGCACACCCCTAAAATGGAAATGGGTCAGTGGGTTCGATTCGTGTAATCCTGTACGATAATCCGACGAAAGGTTCTCGAACATCTAGAAGGTGGTGGCTCGGGCCTACCGTGCTTACCAACCAAACTATAGGGCCGAACGCCATGGCCGACCCAAGAAGTAAGTCAAGGCAAAGAGGAGGACGATGAACCGTCAGCGGTTCATAGCGAAAGCGGACTAACTCAGTGCGGAGAGAGAGGCTTACTGGAATGGGCAGCAATCCAACTGGGCCGGCTTACTGAAATTTCTATTAAGCAACAACAGGCTGCGCTGCCAGCCAAACGCCGTGGCCGAGCCAAGAAGCATCAAGCCGTCGAAGTAGTCGCCGCCGGTATACCGACAGGCAACGTGCCCGACGAGGCACGCTGCGAATGCATCGACTCATAGGGCACGCTACGTGAAAGGCTCGGAACACCGAGAAGACGAATTTGGTGCCGATCGTGAACATCGCGAAGACAACGACGAAGTCAAGCCTAGGAACAGGAAGCTGAACGTCAGCATATATCTTGCTCCTGTTTCCAGCAATTCACCGCCTGTGTCCTGGCTACTTCCTTGTAGTGGATATGTGTCATTATTTTAGGCCAACCAACCAACCATCCCGGAAGCGGATTAACGCAGGGCGAAGAAAGAGACCTACTGGAATTAAAGCAAACCAAACGGGCAAGTGCGGACGAATATGACCAACAGCAAGGTCTTTAAGAGAGGCTATGAAAGAGATGCTTGCATAAAAATTACCGAACAGCATGTACACTGCGGACAATAAATGAACGTATCAATGAAAACAATTTGATTTGTGTTACACCCTAACAGTCATTAGACCCGCTAGAAGGAACGTGTGGTCGAGGAGTGGTCGGGAGTGTGGCTGAAGTATCGTGCGAATACGTACAAACGCAAGCTGAAAGCAAAAAAATACGTCATTTACTCGCAGGAAAGACATTGAAATCACAACATAGACACCAGAACCTGCAAAGTAAATGTTGCATTTCCTTCATTAAGATTTCGTTAAAACTACAAGTTTTTCTTTTTTTTTTAGATTACTGGAATGGTTCGTTCAAATCGCCTTTATACCGCGCATTTAATTTGTCCACTTGAAACTCTTTCAGGACGACATCGGTAGTTAGGCGCTCCCTAAGGATTCGAAGGCGTTCCTCGTGATCGCGTCGCATCGCGCGGACGATGTGCGCCATCGGCAAGAAGCCGATACCGAAAGAGCGTTTTGCGCGTGCCGAATCAGCTTTCCGGCATAACTATGCATACAAAAACAAAACTCCAGAGCTTTCCACCGATAAATCAGGAAGCGGTCCCATTGCGATATTGTGGAGTTCGCACTGTGTCGAAGCGCCATATAAGGCGCATATTAAAGGCGTTCGAAACGCAGAGGTGAGACTGACTGAAACGAGAGCGCAGCGAATTCGGCTGTGAATAATAAGTCATCGGGGCAAATTAACCCAGTCGATCCACGCTCCGCATCGCACGTGGATGTCTCACTCTCGTCTGTGAGGGGCACCTGGCGCCTATTTGAACTGAGTTCTCCCCGAAAGCTGCATCGTCATGAACGGACTCACTTTCGCCAAGAGCGCCCCTTTTCTACTGCACGCCACCGCGAAAAAATCAAAAGAAACCGAAAAGCAAAAAAAAAAATCAGCGCCGCTCACGCGACTATTCTCATAATCACGCTCATTTTGCCGTGAACCCTAATCTAATGATAATTTTCTGGCTCCATTGTCGCCGTTTCCCCTCTTTGAGAAGGTGCTGGAGGAGCCCTTGCAGCATCTTGGCGTTAGTTTGAGCAGCCCGCTCCTGCTATCATTTGCCGCCACCACACTTGGGTTAGCCCCAGATCTGTTTGTACCGCTGTTCTAAATTTCCTGCTATAGAATCTCATGGACTGCCTTGCTAAGTGTTACGATATTTCCTTTTCTATCCATTATTACATTTTGACATAATTATTCATTTGGTATACCTCTCTGTTTTTCTTAATCTAAACTTTTATCCATTTTTAGTCAAAGCTCTTCTTGAGGCGCAATCCACCGGTGTTGCTTTCCTGCGTGCTTTTCTTTTGCCTTTACTGAGTCCCGGTGAATAGCAGCCTCTGCCTCCCGATTCTTGGCCGATCCTCCAGTGTGGGCATGTGCCATCTTTTGAAAGGCGAACATGCTCATAGCAGCCGGAATCTGCCGCCACTGCCCTCCTGGGTGTATTTTTGAGCACGGACATTGGGCGGCTTTCAGTGGCCTATAACATGAGGCGCGGACATAGTGTACAGTGTTCAGGGTAGTCACGTGATTTTGGGCGACTGCGCGAGCCACGGAATTGTGTTATCTTCCACGCACTAATTTCAGCCTCCTCCGAGGACGCCGGGATGGAAATGTTGAATAAAGAATTATTGCAATAGCGCGTTGGAAACTAGACCGATAGTATATAGCATCTAAGACGTGCATGACTGCGCCCTGTCCACTTACGTTAGCGGCCATGATGCGGTAATTCACTACACACGAACCTGATTTCTTGCTCTATACCCCTCACACACACACACACACACACACACACACACACACACACACACACACACACACACACACACACACACACACACACACACACACACACACACACACACACACACACACACACACACACACACACACACACACACACACACACACACACACACACACACACACACACACACACACACACACACACACACACACACACACACACACACACACACACACACACACACGCACACACGCACACGCACACACACACACACACACACACACACACACACACACACACACACACACACAAATATATTTATATATATATATATACACGCACCGGACGCGATATTCGCAGGTCGTGGGTTCGGATCCCACCGGCGTTTAAGTAATTTTCTTCAAACGATAGATTAATCGATGCATTATTATCCGATTGATCAGCACTACACATTAATTCTCTCAACCAGCTTCACACAGATGGTAGAACAAGACTTTCACACAGAAGGTACAAAACACCTTTCGCGGAAATCCACACAAAAGCTTGGCCCCCGGGAGACGTGACGCATGGTCAGGGCTGGATGGCTCCCCTGTTCATGAGCATGAGTTCGAGCGCGGTGATTGCTCGACGCCAGCGTTGGTAGGTCATGTAGAGCAGACGGAAGCGGATGCAGCCGAAGGCGACCCAAAACAGAGATGATGAAACGCGCCGAAGCCAGCGACGCCGCAGGCAGCCACGAGCTTGAGTGGCACTTGAACAGGACGTACATCCACGCCATGCTCAGCACTCCCACGTTGCCCACGCTGAAAGCCAGGTTAGCCAGGAACAGAGTGGCGTCGTCCCGAGACTCCTGCTCCCAGAAACAGCACCACATGGGATTAGTGCGCCGCTGCAGCGTATAGCGCGCGCCGCACCGCGGACACGCGGCGTCCTCCGCTTCCCTGTACAGGACCTACTCCAAGCAAGACCGGTGCCCGAATGCATTCGGGCAGCGGCAGGGACTGCGGTAGTGTGTAGAGCTGTTCCAGGAGCTCGAGGCCGTCGTCCGGGCAAATGCAGCACGATATGCCGCGGCGGGCCGGCGCCTGACTCGACGATGTAGCACCGGTTCTGGGGCTTCTAGAGCTTCTGCTGCTGCCAGCAGTTGTACTGGAGGCGTCGTCTGCCCCTTCGCTACCACGATCAGGGTCCACGGAACCATCCGCGCCATCTCTGGCGAGTTCGTCCTGTGGCGTTCGCTCATACAGGTTGTCGTGTCCGCGGTCCGTATCAACTGCCTCAGGGCTGACTGGCTGAGAGTGGGCGTCCGCCAGATCATCTGCGCTGCTACTCCACGCCGAGCTGAGGAAGAGAGCCATCGCCTACGAGGGCGACCTGAGCATCTCGAAGAGGCTATGCCGTTTAAAGAAGGCCAGGACCGAACGTTCGCCAGGCAATGGCCACCGAATGGAATACATGGTGCTCGTGGGCTTCTTCTTCCTTTATCCTCGCGCCTCTGCGAGTGGGGCGCCCTCAGGTGGTGCATGTGCATGGAGGGAGTCGGCAGGAAGACGAAGAACAAATGCAAATAATACGCTTTTCGAGTAGCTAAGTAATGAATAAATATTTGAATGCATAGCGCCAACCTCAGCTCACTTCGCTCCAAATGACGGCTTTTTTGGGAAAACCAATTTCACAAACACTTTCACTACGCCACCGCTGTCGTGGAGGATGCCGATGGGCGTTCCACTGGTAAACTATGCTCGGAAGAGGAGAAGGAAGATAAAACATATATTTCGTCTAATTGGCCGAAGTGTGGGAGGTGACTCTGTGGCACCAGATCGCCGGGAGCTGATGGCGCCGAGCGACCTCAAAGGCTCGTGACGCGGAGTTGCTTACCCGGGTCGCAGCTGAGCAGTGCCACCTGCCACTCATCGGAATTAAGAGAGCTGTAGCGTCATATGGGGGCTTCCGAGGGATAGGAGTTATAAATGTGGGATATTGTGGCCGACGGGTAGTGGCATAGTTGGCATGATGGAGAGTTTGATTGGTAAATACGGAAGAGGAGCGGGGTGGGAAAGAGTGGTCTTGGAGCGGTCGCCAGGCGACTATGGTTTTGTGAGGGATTTATGAGGCGCAGGTGTTACTATAGTTAAGAGGTTATGAAGAAAGGAAAGAGGCGCTAACTCAGGCTCTGGATGGAGGGAATGGATGAACTCAGGCTCTTGATGGAGGGAAGGGATGAAGGGCGTGAAAAGTGCCCAGAAAGAAGTGCCGGAACTGACTGCTGGCTTCCTTCACATGTTTTTCAAACGAGCCCCTCATTTCCTTTACGTTAATATATTTGCACGGCAATTGATGAGGGCAGTTCTGCAGCCACGTATTGTTTATCAAGCTCAGTTTCAACATCTTACAAGAGCCTAATGGGATCGCCTTGAAGCCGTGAGCCGAGAGACTATGAGGACGATTACGTGCCTTCCACGCATCACACCGGTCATAGCTTTACAAGAGAATGCGCGGCCTAATACCATTGATGAGCTGGTGCAGCAGCGCCGTGAAGCGCGCAGCTTAGGCCGGTCTATCACACTCCACGCATGCACTGAGGACTTAGGCAACGTCACACTCCATTCTTCAGCCGCCAACGCCAGTTCTTCCCCCATGGAAGTTTGTACAGCTCATCGACAACAAGCCAACAGATAATCGCCGGCCAACATCTGCTCATTCGGCATCGTTGCTTCGCCAGAAATTTGAGGAACAAGGTGCTTGCCTGCCTGAAGGATCCATTGTTGTCTACGTAGACGCAAGCATACAAGACTGCAAAGCAACAAGAGCTATCTACTGCCCGCGCAGACCTGTCCTGAATCAAATATCTTGGTTTCAGCTTAAGGAACCCCCTTCGTCCTTTTGTGCTGAGCTCGTTGCAGTTGAAGAAGCACTCTGCTCCGTGGCCGACATAACTATGCTCCCTGCAGCCCGCGTTGTCATCCGCAAAGACGCCCTTCAAGTTGTGCTGTTGCTACGACGTGTTAGCCGCTGTCCAAAGATGTGTCAGGACATCCACCGGCTCGCGGGACGCATCCCGCAGCCAGTACGTATTGAGTGTGTCCCACGGGATCTGCTGACCTATCAAAGCCACGCAGATTTACCGATCGACCTTGCGAATACAAACTCATCACCGCCTCGGCTCCTTCGTTTGGACAATTTTACTCTCCTTTCATCAAGAAAGTAACTCCTCCGGCGCGGCACACGTGCTCTCATACCTCCGTGTGCGGTAACCCTCCCCCGCGGTTTTACCCGTGCAGAGGAGGTGGCGCTTAGGAGGATCCGGGTCGGGGTTGCCCTCACAGCAGCCATCACTCGGAAGTGGCCTCAGTACCGAGAATTGTTTCCTCGGCCAGGCTGAGGTTGAGGTTGAGGTGTTGAATGCTACAGGTGGGGTTAGCCTTGCTTTATCTGCCGGCAATTGCTCCACCGCAGCGTCCCTTCGATATTAACAATGCCGCATCTGCCCCGCTAAGCACACAGTCTCTTATAATAGCACACATTCTCTCCCGCAGTCACCATCTATGCACGCAATCAATCCACACAGTTCACATCACAGTCCACTCCAGAAGTCACCATCTATGCGCATATTCAGTCACAGTCTGTCCGATATGTAAACACGAGGACATTGATGCCGACATTCAACACTTACTGTGGGACTGCCCAGCTCTCAAGCCTACAAGGATCCGGCACTTGATGGTAGCAGGTCTCTCACCAAGCAACCCTGCTTCATGCATTGTCTGATCGCAGGGACCGTACCACCGTTCTCTACTGAACTTCATCAAATCAGCCAACCTTTCTCTATTCATTTAATATCTACAACATCATTCATCACACCTTCACAAATCATTGATGCCCTGGGGCAATAAATATCGCTTAAAAAAACGTAATGCGAAGGTAACATATGCGATGGCACCTTAGAGCAACGGTATGCATTGCACTGGAAAAGCAAACGCAGCAGTGGGCGGCAGAGAGTCATGTGGGCAGATGAGATTAGGAAGTTTACGAGGATAAGGTGGCCACAGTTGGCACAGCGCAGGGTTAACTGGAGGCATATGAAAGCGGCCTTATGATGGCCGGACAGACGGATATGTGACTGGGAGGCGCCGGCCACCGCTGGTTTCAGAATCCTTTGCTATATGTTTTCTCTTTCAAAAACTGTTCTTTCCAACCCTAGAGGGCCCCGACAACGTTTGGATGTTTCAAATATCAAGCCGAAAGCATAGAGAAGGCGGTTATGATGGTCTCTGCAAAATGTTGTCATATGCTTGACACGAAAGGCGGTGGAAATTCGGACCAAAGCCCATTCGACCCACCGTGTTGATTTGATTCAGAGGCTTAGCGGTCGGCTGCTTTCACCAGTGTCGCAGGATCGGATTCCGGCGGGGGCGGCATTATTTCGATGGAAGCGAAATACAAGAGCGCCCGTGCCAGCGCGCGTTAAACAACCCAAAGTTGTCTAAATTAATCTGAAGCGCTCTACAACGGCATCCCTCGTAAGTTTACAACTAACATTCATAAAGCGCGTTCGCGCTCTCTCGATACAGCCAATCTCCTCAAAAGCTCTGCTGACATCATAGGCGTGCCTGTGACAGCACAGCCACAACAAACATTTCACTGGTATGGTTCACGGGCGAATGGCGGTCGACGTCTGATCATCTGGAAACTGCTACCGCTATTAACGCGATAGCGTCAGTGGTGCCGTTCAGCGGGAAACCCCGCGTCGTCGTCGTCGGCGGCGGCATGAGCGAAAAGTCTCCAGAGAAGCAGGTGGCCCACCCGCCACCTAGATCACAAGACTTTGCGACGTCATCAGAACCTGTTCACAGTGGCATTTAAATTAACAGTGGCCGCGAGAGGTTGCTCTGCAAGACCAACTGGAGGGTGCTTCTCCTAAGATTATACACAATTTTTAAATATGCGGTTTTTGAGTTAGAAGAACGCTTTTTCGGCATCGATGTAGTACATCGGAATACGCCTAGATGGAGCTAACTAGCACGCTGGGTAACTAATATTGAATTGTTAAATTTTAACTATTACTGTTAGGCTCATTAGTTATTCAGAGCCGTGTAGTATCAATATCAGTTTTTATAATTTCGAAGGCGCAGTTTCCGTCGGCGCAGTGGACAAACAAATGGCTGTTTCGGCTAGTTAGGTGCACTGGAGAATTTGGTTTGCCTGACAGCTGCTCGAAAGCGCATGTATTTTGGCGAGATGTAGCGAAGATTTATTGCGCCAAAGCTCCAACCGTAAAGGTGTTTTCGAAATTCTAAGAGCTGATATGTGTGTTACCTACGGTGGGCGACATGCCTGTCGATAATAGCCTCATGGAAGACCCTGGCAAAACAAGGATGTGACGTCGAACGGCTAATTTCGCCTCCGAAGGCTTGAAACCCGGATGACAGAGAAAAACAGGCTCGGAAATGGAAATGGCAGAGAGAAGCGTGACGAGGTTGCTTGATCGCGGTGGCTATAACTGCGCTGTTAATGAGCCTTTAAGCAACAAAATTTGCTGACCCACATTCCTGGGATGATGCCTGACATCCGCCGGAGTAAAGCGAATTTTCCACGGGAGTGTGGGCTCTAGAAAAGGCCGACGTGCGCCGGCGTTTCTTCCCGCGTCGGGATAGCCGTGCATGTAGGATACCCGAACGGACCTCCTTGCGCGCTTTTCTCCTGCTGGTATTTTTTTTTGCGACCCATTCCTTCTTTTGTCTTTGCCGCCCCGCCGATAAACCCACAGCGCTGTTCATGCGGCTTTGCCCATTGAAGCCGGTGGCTCATTTGACGTACAGTCTTAACTCTTCGCTTTATTCTAAGCTCAAGCTGGGAGATTCAAATCAGTGGAGCAGAAATTTGGGAGAGTTGGTACTTATTCATATTTTGTTCAAAGCGCACCAAAGGCGGGAAGAAAATATGACACGAACAAGCGCTGACTATCAACTGGGTTTATTGAAGAACGAAATGTATAGACTCTGAAAGAAATTATCGCTACCAGAAAGTTATCTAAAAGTCACAGGGAGTACAATATCTCAGTCCCCTCAATAAGAGAGAGCAAAAGGTGGCCTTTATGCCCAGTCCACGTTTCTATGCAAAAAGTGTAAATTCGTCACAAACTACAAGAACACGCGCATCGTGTTTCGCCACAACAATAAGGTAACATGCGATATTTCGGAGGACTTCTACATTAATCACAATGACAAGATTTGCATCTGCAGCCCTTTAGTGCGCTTTGAGTAAAAATGAAAAATGAAAAACTCACATTAACGTTACAATACATTGCGGATCGCTGGGAACCGACGCTGGCAGCGCCTGCCCACCATATCCACAAGGGGTACAGCAAAAGAAATTGCGAAAATCAGTTTTGAACTAGCCTTCTTGGTATTTTGACAGAAGAGAAACAATAAGCGTTGGAACGGCACCTATGAATGACCATATTTAGGCGCTGAATCGCAGAAAATGTTCATTCTGCATTATATGGGGGTGCACTACAACTATAGGTATATACGAGTAACCCACTGATGGGATATGGCGATGGAATGGGAATGCGGCAGACGCGATACGCTCCAGGTATATGATATTATATTTGGAGTGCTGTACCGTCCATCATCGTTATTGAGAAGCGACAGGTGCACCAGGCAGTGCCGAAAGGAAGATGAAGACGAGCGCGACGCGAGGCACGTACACGCGCCGTACCTAAACGGTCACCAAGGCCCTTTTGTACGCCTTCCTTGATGCAGCAGGTGCTATAGCTTGGTCTTCGTTCGACTTGAAGTTCGGCATCCTGATGGCAGCTACCCCGACTAAGCCCACGACGCCCTCTGTGCCTTTGGAGGAGGAACTGGCTGTTTACCGGGACCCTTGGTGCCACCGCTACTTCTACGCGGGAGTCATGACGCCCCCGACTGGACAGCTGTACGACTTCAAAGGCGCCCCCATCACCCGCCCCACTGACATCCATACGTGGTCCATTGTGCAGCCGGTGCAAGCAGAGGGCGCAGTGCCCTCCTCCGCGCCTTCATCGCGGTCCATCATCATCGAGCGTGACGAACGCGTATGTACGGGGCTTTGCTTTAATTTTTACAGCGCGGCTTTTAATGGCCTGTTTGGCGGATAAGCGGCGGTGATGCCTTCCTCCTCGTTCTCTCACGGTTACATCATCACCGCCAACGATACACAACCCAGAAACGCGCCGTTAACAGGATCCCGGGTGTCTTCCTAAAAAAGTGTCCTTGCGGCAGGACGGGTGGAGTGGTCGCGTGATCCGTGCTCCACCGGGGCGCTACATACCGCTTTGGCGCCCGTCCGCTCAGCTGTGCGCCGCCGCCGTGAGGACATGCTGCAGCGAGTAATGTGCACGGTCCTTGTGTGAGCATGTCACAAAACACCCCTCGACAACTGCGCTGAATTTGGCATAGCCGAATATCGTAATAACCCGTTGAGGTATTTTACTGGCACAAACAATGCGCTGAATGTAGTTAACACGGGCATGTGTGCTATTGTTGGTGAGTGACCGCGCAGAAAAAAAACTTGGACAAAAGCGGGAAGAAACGGGGTGGGCAAGAGACGTAGCCATCACGCTCTCCAATGAAACGCAAACGTGGTCCGTGGGGCAGGTGGGTCTCAATTAAAGTTCACGCTTTGTCTCGTCCTTTCTTTTCGGCTCTGTCCACTATTATTTCCGCAGCCGCAAAATCCATGGCACACTATGCTGTAGTAGGATGGAAAGTTGGGCTAGTTGGGTTATGTTCATTTTAAAGGAAAAAATACGGCAGGATTAGAGACGACGGACGAAAAAGAGGTGCACAACACAAGCGCTGTCTCGCAACAAAAATCACTATGCACTGAATCCCACATATATATGCGCATCATTATGCTGTCTGAACACACCCTCAGCCTGTAGCGAAGCCATGTTTAGTTATATATGGCAAATCAAAGGTGGCAGTGCAGCTTATAAATAGGGTTTAGACTTTTCTCTTTGTATGACAATTTGGTCGACTTTATTTCGTGTTTCTTCTACAACAGCTCGTTTTTTTTCGGCAAATATTGTTTACTAGGGATGCCTTGCTGTTTTTTCCCCACTGATATAATGTGTTATTCTACCAGATACTTGGAGTATATCTCGGCATATCTGCGAGCCCTTGCAGCTGCTATACCAATAATTAATGTACCTACGGTTGTTTTACTCTAAACTATGCTTGTAAAATGATTTGCTATTTTCATTAAGAAAGAAGGGAACTGAAACTAAATGATTGGGTTGCTGGACTGCAATTAAATTAGTTTAAAAACCAGTGGTTTTTATTATGATTGTGATTCTTTTGTTGCACGGAGTTGAACAAGCGGGCAGGGAGAGATGTGTGAAGTCAGCAAAGCCTACATGAATGTTTGTAATGTCATTGTGGCAACCATAACCAATAGTTCTTTCCTTTTGCCTAAGCGAGGCTGTTTCTTTTTCTGGCTAAATATACCACCCCACAATTTTTTTTTCAGTGGCATGCATGTTGCATTTGCACATCTTGTTCCATATTGCATTCATTTCATTGGTTCAGAAAGGTGACAGTGTTTTGATGTGAATGACTGCTATGAGACTACTATGCATCTTCAGTTATCAGTGTAATTTCTTCCGCTTGCCACCGAGGTCCTATCATTTGTAAAGAGGCGAATCATGAAAGTTTCACTAATGACTACTATGCATCTTCAGTTATCAGTGTAATTTCTTCCGCTTGCCACCGAGGTCCTATCATTTGTAAAGAGGCGAATCATGAAAGTTTCACTAATGTTTATTATTTTCTAAATAGCCATTGTCAAGTTTCCTGGCGAAGGAGACGCTGTTGCTGTAGTACGATGCAGCTGGATACGTGGTGGAATGTGTATGTGGCCACAAAAGGCTAAAAATGTGAAAGAGATGGTGAGAAGCTGCATTGAGCCAGGTTCAGGATGGATTCAAACCACATGTGTGGTTCTAGGTATGTATGCTAACTTGTGCATTTTTATAAGAAAACTTGCACCAGTTTGTTCAGCACTCACTATTACGATCCGTATTCTTTGAGGTTTGCATTTTATAGATAATTATATCTTATATTTTTCTATATAATCATAAAGAAGCAAGAACTAACCTCTCCAAAGCATAGCTCACATCGAACTTAGATACAGACCCTGACGAGCCAAGGAGGAGGAACAAAAAGCGGCAGTTCGATAGCAGCTCAGATGAGTCTGTTTAGCCATACAGTCTTCCAACGCCACCAACACCTCTCAGAATGCCTTTTGCATCCTGTGAACAGCTTATGGGTAAGGATCTGCAATTTCAGTGCACTTAAGGCAATTAAAAATGTAAAAATGTAGTAATAGATGCGTACACACAATTTATTATTGCATGAACCTTTGCATACCAGCTGTTCCACTAAGCTGAACCAATGTTTTAAAAAGGACGTGTCCTAGGTGAGAGCAACGAACTGAGAATTGTTCTCATTTTTGGTTTCATGAATATAAAGTTTGGGATCACATTAAGAAACATTGCGTTGAAATATTTTTAAGATGGTACCCATTACTCGTCTGTTTGCAGCACACAAAAACAGTGGTTTGACAGTGGCACTGGCAGCCGCTGTGCATTTCCTGGATATTATTTTAAGACCAGAAAAAACCTGCTTCAATGGTACCGGGGTTGGAAACATCCTAGATTGCTGTTTTTCAGAGTGATTTACATTTTCCTGACGAGAAGGCAAGCGTAGCAGGAGGCGGCAGAAGGTTGGATGAGCGGATGAGATTAAGAAGTTCGCAGGCTTAGGGTAGGCGGAGCTGGAAAAGGACAGAGCTAATTGGAGAGACTTGGAGGGACCTTTGCCCTGCTGTGGGTGTAGTCAGCCTGATGACGATGATGATGATGTGTCCAGTTTACAGCTAGTAAGGCTCATCCATTGCAATTGTAGGGGTCCGCTTATTATGTGTCCTTGGAGACGCGGTGTGAGATCTTGCACCAGTGCTCAGGTGTATCGACACCAAGAGAGTGGGGCAACTTCGTCGTCTTCAGGCACAGCGTAGTGTCGGCACATGCCAGTAGCGGAACAGGTGACAGTGGATGCACTACACAATATATTCTTCACCTGACACATAGTCGTACAGGTACCGAATATCTAGTTTGGTGCAAAGTTAAAAAAAATATCTGTTAGCATTTAAATCATTGGCGGCATGCCATTGGCCAAGGATTGTTCACAAAAGCATGTATACTCAAGGTGAGGACATGTGGAAAATGTGTGTCATGCCGCTTTCAGGATTTTGTATTGGAATGAAAATGCAGAAGTTCTCTGATTTAAAACAGGATTACATAATTAATATGTGAAGTCGATGGTTGTATTTTAAATTTACTTTGTTGAAATACCGCTAAATCATTATCGCACTGGCCTCATGCAAATGTTGATATTAACCCGCAGACCCACTGACGAAGCAGCACTTCCAACTGACCTGGGAGAAGCAGGCATCGTGGAGGGAACATCTCAAAGCCTGCTGGATATACAAGCGGACAATGACGATTCTGACCTGTAAATTTAGCCGAGTGTTTTCCATGTTGTATGCCATTAGTTTTGGACAATGTTTTGGAAACAATCTTGCTTTGCACATTTTCTTGGGTGCCCCACAGGGTACTAATAATTTTGTACTTATTGTTTACGTTTAAAACGTGGTAAACTGCTTCTTTTGAATTTTTCGCATTATTGTTTCCTTGCGCTTTGCACAATTTCTAGGGTGCCCCACAGTGTACTGGTTATTTTGTTATTATTGTTTACATTTAAAACGTAATAAACATCGTCTTTTGGATTTTTTTGCATTAGTCTTTCCTTGCGCTTTGCACATTTTCTTGGGTGCCCCACAGTGTACTGATTACTTTCTAGTTGTTGTTTATATTTAAAACGTGGTAAACTGCATCTTTTGAATTTTATTGCAGTTTTCTTTCCTTGTTTTGCAGCGGTGTCTCGTGATTCTGTTTCCTTACAGACTACCAAGATCACTGGCAGTATAAAACAATTTCTATTGCACAGTGTGTGCTCATCACCTTGTGCCTCACCTTAGCCTGTTGTTCTATAGTGGATCAGGTTAGTGCTTGTTTCTGAACTGTTATGGCTGCCCCAAACTAGCAGATGTACCTCATTTGAATACTAAAAGCCTACCAGCTCTTCCAAGTAATCTGTAAAGCCTTTGTTATTTTTGTGCATGATGCTAGTCAAGATTGCAGTGATATATACCCTTCAATGAAGGCTCTCCAATCAACGGTGTCGACCATATATCGAATCATTCCCATTATTCCCATTTACCGCCACCGAGCTACTTGCAGTCACCTGCGACTATGTGTGGGGATTAATCATGACATCGTCATAATTGGTCGATGCCATTGTTTGAAAGGCTTTTTTTGAATGTCCTTCGTTGCTGTGTTCGTAGTTGTATCGATTGTTTTTAATTCAGATCATTTAATTCAGTTTTTATTCAGTTGATGTGTTTTTAGCATTGCATTTTTGATGTTGTCCTTTTCTTGCACATTTCCTGCTAGGCTTTTGAAATACGTCACGAATGCTACATTTTGTAATATCACAAGCGGCAATACAGCTGCTACTTATTGATATTAAGAATGCCGTGAAATTTACTTCTCTCGCAAGGTATGCATAGATTTTGGTCTTCTTTTGCTAGCCTAAAAAAAGTGTTCCTGTCTTTCGTCCCTCTTTTTACCGTGGGTGCCTCACTCCTAGTCAGATTAATTATTTTGTTCCAGCTACCCTTATGCTGTTGACATTGAAACAATGTCTTTGTGATGCGTGAAACAAGTCCTTCCCGCTTCTTGTGAACTGTTATTGCATTTAATTACATCACAAGCGTGTGGATCACTGCCAATAAAAACAGGGCCTTTATGATGTGTGCACAACCTTTGTACTCTTTTTGAATGTCAAAGTAAAATACCTTTATACATATTTTCTTAAAATTTTGTTTTGGTAAGTTTTCAGATAGTAGTCTTGTTCACAATACTGTTATAAATATGCTCTCATGAAGTGGAAATATCCTTCTGTGGAAATATCGTTGTGCAGTTTACAAAATGACTGGTTACTCGTAATGAAAGTGCACAAGTTATGTGCAGATCATTTTATCGTAATAGCCCTTGGAGTTATTTTACTGGCGAAAACAATGTGCTGAATAGTTGGTGACTGATAGCGCAAAAAAAAACTTGGACAAAGGCGGGAAGAAACCGGCGGAGCAAGAGACGTAGCCATGATGCTCTCCAAGCGCACACGTGGTCAGTGGGGCAGGTGGTTCTCAGTTCATGTTCGCGCTTTGTTTCGTTCTTTCTTCTCGGGTCTGTCCTTAATTATTTGGGCAGCCGCAAAATGCAGGGCACACTTTGCACTGAATCCGACAGATATATGCGCAACATTACGCTGTCTGAACACACCTTCAGCCTGTCTCCAGAGCAGCGACAATTTCTGATGAAACACAACTCGGTTTACAAAAGTGGAACATAGCTTACATCTGTATTAATCCGCTGGCGGTGAATCTTTGTGAGGTGTCTGTTGACAGTCCTCCCTCAGCGCTGTAATTTCGTGATGCATAACAATCAGATGCATGCCATTTTTCGATGGGCGTAGACACAAAGCAAATTACTCTGGCCCATTATTAGTACTGCAGAACATAGATATGATGTATGATGTTTCAAGAAAAGTCAGTAAACTTTTATTGAACGTTTACTCACTTACTCTTTTTGAAACATCGGATCTAAGTTCTGCAGTAATAATAATGGGACAAAGTAATTTGCTCTGTGTCTACGCCCATCGACAGATGGCGTATACATCATGAAATTACAGCGCCTAGGCAAGACTGTGAACAGGCTCCTTACAAGGATATGTGACCGCCAGTGGTTGGATACATACGCAAACTGCGTTATACTTTTGTAAATCGCTTCATACAGTCCCATTATTAGTACTGCAAAACATAGATCCCATGTATGATGTTTCAAGAAGAGAGCACAAAACTTCGGTTCTTATGAGACATGAAGGGTGGTATTCAGTTATGAATGTAAAATGACCCGTGGATATTGTATGGAGCGTTTATGGATTTATCTTTATCGGTCAAACTTTTCATTTAACCTACGAAAGTTAAATGAAGGTAGTTTGCTACGCTTATTCTTCCGCTTTTGTTGGCGCAAACTGGTCAAAGATACCAGTCACCTGCGTTTTGCGCTTTTCACTTTTCATAAAGCTTCTCGGCGCCTTCAGTTCTCTCGCTATGATGATCTTCTCTTCACGTATGGAAAACGTTGCTGCTCCATTTAGTTATCTGACTAGTGCGTGCGAACATGGACGCAGGGCCGGCGCAAACGACCTAACAAGGGACGCCGGATTTCGTGGAGTTCCCTGGAAGTGCCGGATTTGGACACAAAGGCTGGGTCTGCCGAAGTGAGAGACCCAACCAGGAGGAGGCGGTTGGTCTTCAGCTGGTTGCGCCGCGTCCTGTGCGTCACTGTCTCCTTTTTGGTGGCATTGGCGGCCGCTGTCCTCTACTGGCTAGAGGGCACCACGGACGAAACTGCATGCCGCACCACCAGCAGCTCGTTTTTCGAGGGGGAGCCCGTTACCCAGCCTGGCCCGATGTTCCAACCATTCTTCGGAAGGCACACGCCGTTGTCTCCCGCTGTCTCTCTGTATACAGTCCGAACCGAAGGCCGCTTCATTGGCGACGTTGCCGACTATCTTGTCAACACGGCCGGGAGTCTGTACCTGTACGCTGCCTTTGAGTACAGCGTCTCCCGTGACACGGAAATTGTGAACCTCACCTGTCTCGTATCGGGCAAACCAGTGCAGTTGGAAGAAATGGACTGCATCGAGAACAGCAGCCTCCGAGAATGTTCGCGCTGCCGTCTGTGTGACGCCGTCGTTGAGCTGCTGCTACTCACTTGGCAAGGATCTGAAACTGCAAAACGGCCACCGAGTGCGAGCCGTTGCAGAGAACGCCACACAAGCCCGCCTCACGTCGGAAGGCCGGCGCGCGGCGATCCAACTCCTGGGGGTGCTGGCGGCGCCTTGCCACGCGCAGCGACAGAGCCAAGTTCGCTCGAGCTGTGATCCGCGCCGGGCAAGCAAGCAAATACGACGGCGTTCGTCTGCTGGCACCATGGCGCGAACGCTCTGCACGAGGCTTCTACGACTTTGTCGTAGGCCTGGCTGCAGGTGTGGCCCCATGGCTTCATAAGAAAAACTACAGCTTCGGCTTCTTCCTGCCTCAGGGGCTCTCGGAAGCCGATCGCTTCACAACTAAGCTGAAGAAGATCCTGAACGCCCGACACAGCGTGCTGTTCTACCCAGATTTTTCGATGTTCTGGAAGGCTGCTGCCGCCGTCAGGTTGCCACTACCGCAGGAAGCGCGCGGTCGCTCATCGAACGAGACCACGGTGAACGAGACAGACTCGAAAAGCGACAGTTTCGCGTGTTACCTTCTCGCGCCGCCAACAGTCGCAGCTCTGAGACTTGATGAGCGCTGCGATCTGTGCCACTTGTGGAATGCTTCTTGGAAGTCCTCTGTGCACAAGTACAGCACGTACGCTTGCGATGGAAGGCAGGCAGTCTTCTACCAGAGCTCGTCTCAAGCGAGAAGCTTTGGTATCTATGTTTTGGCCCACACTCCCTCATCAACTTGCATAGGATCGATCAGTTCTTTCTTACAATATGGGCTTCACGAGTGTGGAGAGACCTCTGCGGGTCTGAGGAAGCATGACTGACAACGGGATGCAGCGGCGAGTTGTATGCTGTAGAGATTTTTTGTTTTAAATCTGAACAGATTTTAGAGCTAAATGTATTTAGATGTAAAACGTGTTGTGTCAAAATATATTTCACGGGTCTCTGAGGTTGTTTCCCGTGGCCGTTTGTTTCTAGTCTTGGTTCGCACGCATGATGTCGCACCAGGGAAACGAGGTCGCAGTATTGGCAATGAGCGGCCTGGTCCAGAAATCATTTTAGATTTTTTGCATTCCTCCGTGCTTGCGATATCTTTTGTTTACACTCGCATACCTGAACGTTGTTCCGACCCGGGTATCGTTCCATCGCAAATTGTCTGTATCCAGTTTTACGTTTTGTGGGAATCCCGCCTTGCCGTTGCCTTTGCGCGGCTGTTGCCGGCATCCTGCACGGTTCTCTTTTCCTTTCTCCCGCCTCAGGCAACCGAGAGGTGACTGGGTGGCTAAGCACTGTCAGTCGGTCGCAGCTCCGCCTCGGCTTCCCAAGGGCCTTTGTCATGGGTGCTATTTGGCGGCAATATATATATATATATATATATATATATATATATATATATATATATATATATATATATATATATATATATATATATATATTCGGAGCAGTGTGGCTTTGAAATGCGGCTCCACCGGAAATGAAAAGCTGCAGAAACAGATCACAGAGTGCAAGGCGACCTGTCTCAAGCCTTTCTTCACAATCAAGACGCACAAAGAAGGAATGCCTTTCAGGGTCATTGTTGAAGACCGAGGGACCTGGCAACGCTGCTTGTCTCAATTTTTAAGAGCCCATCTTTCGATCTTTCCGATTCGGGACCCATTCATGGTTAAAGGGTCTGAGGAAATCGTAAATTTTTTAAGAATGCATTGAACACTTCGGAACTCTTAGGTTTCAAAACCAGTGTGGAATGAATGTTAACTGCTTTCTTGAATTGGATGAATGCTACCTGTGCTCTTTGTACGTGGAATTTTAAGGCGAATTGTTTCTGAAAAAAGGAGGCATAAGCATTGGATCTTGTTTGGCACCTGTGCTGTCCGACATTTTTTTGGCACAGGGCAATCGGAAGATATCGTGCATACTAAATACGCACAATATTTTAGCTTGCTTTAGGTACGTTGATGATTACCTGCTTTGCCTTCCCAACAGCCTAACCGACTCCATAAACGTGGAAGGTATTCTTAATGAATGGAAGAGTGTTTTTCCTGGCCTTGACTTCACATCTGAAACCCACAGGGCAGCCAGATTAGATTCTTAAACCTGCTGGTGACTTGCAGCGACAACCACACTTGCTGGGCTTATAAGCCCAGGGCAGAAAAACCACTGTTGCGATTTGATTCTGGTCATTCTAAAATTGTTAAACGAGCTGTAGCAATTTCTTGCCTAAAACTAGCTATAAAAAAATCATGCCCCCACTCGATTAGTCACATCATTGTTGAACAGGTTTCCCGATTGAGGGCTTGTGGCTATCCTGAGCAGTTACTTGGCGGCATTGCAGAATGCTTACTAAGGAAAGTTACTGGGTCCGATAAGAATAAAAAACCGAGCTATGAAGGACGCCCCGTTGTGATGCCATACATTCACAACATCTCCCACAGAATAAGGAAGACAGCGAACAAGTACGGAGTTGAGGTGGTGCACATTGGAATGTGCAAAAAGGTCAACGAGAATAAAGACCGCAAAAAGAAACCTAGGTGCAACGTCAAACACGACATCACCTATCGAGAGTTTGAAGAAAACGTCATTTACAGCATTCCACTTAGCTGTCAACGAACCTACGTAGGGCAAACGGGTAGATGCCTGAACAAGAGGCTCAGAGAGCATGAAAGATTATGCGAGCAAGTAGCGAAATCAGGAAACCTGGCACCATATTGCGCACACTGCAAATGCACCCCGATGCTAAACAACACCAAGGTAATAGGTCGGGCCAGAAACAGACGGGAACGCGAAATTATCGAAGCTTTCGCTATGCACGTTGCTCCAGATACCAATGCATCAGCTCCCCTTCGGTGATGCTAGGGAGAACCGAATTAAACTACCTCAGGAATAGCAATCTTCGGCTGTTGTAAAGGCACGTGTTGATATTTTATTATTATATTTTTCCTTCATATCGCTCTTGTCAGCGTCGTGTGCTCTTCCCTCTTCTGTGTATGACTTGACGTTAACATGTGTATATAGGCATGCTCCTTCAGATAATAAACAGTTGTTAGAAAGCGCTTGTCTTGTGTGTTCGTAACTTTCCGTATTTTGGTAGCGCTCACCAATACCTTCAAGGATGCATTTCTAACTAGCCCCAGTTGTAGCTCTTTTGTCAAAAGAAGCAGTTTACCACGTTTTAAAAGTAAGCGATAAATACAAAATAATCAGTACACTGTGGGCACCCAAGAAAATGTGCAAAACAAGATTGTTTGCAAAACGTTGTCCAAAACTAATGGCATACAACATGGAAAACACTCGGCTAAATTTACAGGTCAGAATCGTAATTGTCCGCTTGTATATCCAGCAGCCTGTGAGATGTTCCCTCCTCGATGCTTACTTCTCCCAGGTCAGTTGGAAGTGCTGTTTCGTCAGTGGTTCTGCGGGTTAATATCAACATTTGCATGAGGCCAGTGCTATAAGTATTTAGCTGTATTTCAACAAAGTAAATTTAAAATGCAACCATCGACTTCTCATATTAATTATGTAATCCTGTTTTAAGTCAGAGAATTTCTGCATTTTCATTCACATACAAAATCCTGAAAGCGGCATGACACACATTTTCCACAAGTCTTCACCTTGAGTATGCATGCTTTTGTGAACAATCATTGGCCAATGACATGCCGCCAATGATTTAAATGCTAATGGATATTTTTTTAAATTTGCACTAAATTAGATATTCTGTACCTGTACCACTATGTTTCAGGTGATGAATAGATTGTGTAGTGCATCTACTGTCACCTGTTCCGCTACTGGCATGTGCCGACACTACGCTGCGCCTGAAGACAACGAAGTTGCCCCACTCTCTTGGTTCTCGATACACCTGAGCGCGGTGCTATATCTCACACCGCGTATCCATTGACTCATAATAAACGGACCCCTACAATTTGCGGGGTTGAATTGGGGAGATAAGTTCGTTCTCCCCACTCAATCGCGGCTGAAACGGTTCAAAGCCGCACGGACCCCACCCCGTGATCGCGTGCGCTAGCAAGCGCTCGCCGACCACGGCGGGCCATGCTCTGAGGGAACAAAGAAACGACACATTGGCTGACACAAACAGGCATTTATTGCTACAGCAACAATAACGCCAGCTAGCAACAAGGTACGCTAATGAATCAAGGTCGTGCGACTCACCAGTAAGGTTCCGAGCGAATGTTCGCCCGCGCTAGGGATATGTACTCCGAAGGCCGCGCGGGACGAGTACGGGAGCCTGTCTCCCCGTCGCTTCCTCGTCTCGCGGCGAAGAGCGGAGCCGCGAGCGACACCTCGGCTCGCGCCGACGATCCCAGTCGAAGCCCCATGCCCCCTCTCCCGCGCGCGGGCTTTGGCAGTCTCCCGCGCAGCGACGGTGGCGCCCTCTCTTGCCAGTTAATGTAACTGACAAGGGAATGCGTTCATCCTCGAGGTTAAACTGCCGCTGCACGGTGCCTCGCGGGAAACCAAACACAAGGGGCTGCAGGGCATGTCCCCACATCCCCCCAACCTCAAATAGACCCACGCGCCTGAAAGTACATGCTATGGAGGAGTCTCCTGGTCTTCATGTCCTCGAGGCACGTCTTGCAGCGGACGTTATGCCGAAGCGTCCACGCAGACTTCCGCGGCGTTTCCGAAGGTGGCGTGAAGGTCTCCGCTGGGACGACTCGCATGGACCGCGGACTACCGTGTCCGCAGGCTCGCGAATAGAAGGCCGGTGGGAAAACTGCAGGCCAGGATTCTGCAGTAGTCGCCAGGGCAGCAGCAGCCGGAGGTGACTGCTGACTGGTCTCGCCACAGCTGCCCAGGATGTTTCAACAGGACAGGATGTTTCAACAGGATGGATGCGGCGAACAGGATACAGACCCACCGTAGCAGCAGGTGGCAGCGAGACGATGTGCACCGGACAGCAAGCCTGGGTGGCTCCACCGGATCTGCAAAATTCATTCAATCAATCAATCAATCAATCAATCAATCAATCAATCAATCAATCAATCAATCAATCAATCAATCAATCAATCAATCAATCAAACCTTTATTTGCATCATCCAGATGTTGGGGGCGCAGACAAAAAGCTCTCACTGGAGCTTGATTGCGCGCCTGCGCCCCCGTACAAGGTTTCAAGTTTTGTTTGATTACATATATTGGCAGCAACTAACATAACTATTGCGTTTGAGGAAAAATAAGCGAGACACAACTGACTCGGAAAAAATAAAAAAGAGATAAAAACAGACAAAAACAGGAAGAGAAATAAGATGCAAAAATACTGGTTTGTAAGACTAACACAAAGCATTTAGCAATAATGGTAAGAGGTAGCTGAGCATTTGACGTCCATAGTTAGTTCGTATTTGGGGAATGAACCATTTATCGCGGTTTCTTATGGCATAAGTGTGTTCTCTAGGTGTTAGTTGAGACAAAGTTTCAAGAAAATTACGATAGGTATTACTTCTCCTATATCGTTTTATTAAGTTGACATTATATAGCTCGTGTATTGGAGTTATGCGGAAGGCATTAGAAAGGGGTTTTGTCGTAACGTCGCGGGGATGCTTGCAATGCTTCTTATGGCTCGTTTTTGGATTACATGTAACCTGTTTAAGTTTGAGAGTGTGGTAGTTCCCCATGTCGTGAAACCGTAGTTTAAAACGGAAGCAAACATGGAATTATAAAGAATTAGTTTCACTTTTTGTGGCAGAAAATAGCGTAGTTTACTTAACACACCAGTTATTTTTGACAGCTTGTCCGCGGTTTTATCGACATGTGTTGACTGATAAATGCTTCTCAAAATATACTCGAAGGCTTTTTACGACGGAGACAACTTCTAAAGGCACAGACCCAATCCGAAGTGAAATGTCGCTATCGCACACTATTTTATTTTTTGGTCCAAAAAGCACGACTTTTGTTTTATTTATGTTTATAGATAGTGAGTTGACGATCGACCAATGATTTAAAAGATGGAAACACGTGTTTGCTTGTTCAGTCAGATTTTGTATATTGCTAGAGTTGAAAAATAAACTGGTATCATCAGCATATATTATAAATGTTGGGCGTGGGTTAATGAGAACGATGTCATTAATGTAGATGATAAAAAGTAGAGGCCCCAATATGCTTCCTTGCGGGAAGCCTGCTAAAACTGATTTCGGGTCGGATAATTTATTGTTAATTATTACTTGTTGTACTCGCGCAGATAAATAAGAGTTCAATATGCTATGAAAAACGCCACGGAAGCCATAGAACTCAAGTTTAGCAAGCATTGTCTGATGATTGATAGAATCAAATGCCTTTGAGTAATCTACAAATACACCGAGAGTTAATTGGTGCTGTTCGAAAGATTGCAGGATTATTTCCTTTTGAGTTAAAAGCGCTGTATCTGTGGAGTGGCCACTTATAAACCCATGTTGATGAGGTGTCAATAAGTTATGTTTGATACAAAAGCTAATGATCCTTTTGTACAGCAGTTTCTCTAGGCATTTTGAAAAAATGGAGAGGATTGATATGGGACGATAGTTCGACAAGTTATTTTTCTCGCCACCTCTAAAAACTACTGTCACCCTAGCAACTTGCATGGCTTGTGGGAAAACTCCCTGCAGAAAGCATAGATTAAATATATGCTCTAAAACAGGACTAATTAGATCAATGGTATGTTTAATAGGTTGAGTTTTTAGATCATTTACGTCCCTTGTACTGCTCGTTCGGAGAGCAAGAAAACAGCTTTCAATTTCACTGCGATCCGTTGGTGATAAAAATGCACTACTGTGATTTCTAGATTTGAGATAGCTCAGGGAATCAGGATTATGTACACTGTTAACTAAAGTCACGAAGTAATTATTCAAAGTATCTGCTAGTTCTTTTCCCGAAAGTTTCTGATTTCGGACTAAGATTTCTAGCTCGACGGGTTCCTGTTCTGTACGATTTAGAACTTTATTTCTTTCCACATGAGGTCGCTTCGATTTTGTACATTACCAGAAAATAATTTTTCCATGTATTCCTTCTTGGTTTCTCGAAGAAATGCAGTTACATTGTTGCGATATGATTTAAATTTGGCTAAGTCGTCGGAAGACCTAGTTCGAAGAAACCGTTTAAAAAGATTATTTTTCTTTTGAATCATATTTAAGCAACGACGATCTATCCAGGGCTCGCGCGCTTTACTAGGCCTCTTAGTTGTTTTATAAGGGGAACATTTATTGTACAAAAATGTTAGTGTGTTTATAAATGCGTCATATGCTTTGCTAGGGTCAGTTATTTTGTAGACGTGATTCCAGTCGACTTTTCGTATTTCATTACTGAAATTTTCGATAGTTTGTTTTGTTATGCACTGGTATGTCATATAGGAAGGCTTACTCTTTCGAAATGCTGTTGGCAACTCGACAAAAAGAAAAATTGGCAGGTGATCAGTAACTTGCGCTAGTACCACTCCTGACTTGATAAATTCCTTTGACACATTGCTACAGAAAAAATCAATGAATGTCTGTGTTAACGGTCGCGTTTCTTCATTTATGAAGTTGGTAAGGGCGTAACATTCGAACAACCTGTTTGCTTCATGTGACTCAGGAGATGAGGACGAAAAGTCAGTATTAAGGTCACCACTTAGTATTAGCTTTAAGTCATTTTCGGTTACCCAAGTTAACATTAGATCTAAAAAGGAAAAAAGGACTGAGATGTTCCCAGCTGGAGGACGGTATACAGCAGAAAATACATTACTGCCAGATTTCAAAGAAATTATCTCATAGTTTTCGTTCGTTTTTGAGAATTCTGGAATAAGGCAGCATTGGAAACATTTCTTAGCAGCTATCAACACGCCTCCGCCCTTTTTATTCAGGCGAGATTGGAGATAAATATCGTACTGCGGCAGTTTCAGTGGCACCGTATCTTTTTTATACCACGTTTCGGTTAACATAATAAGATCAAAATCAAAGGTAAAAGCATCCAAAAGGGCAAAAACTTCACCTTCTTTGTTACAGAGTGACTGTGCGTTCAGATGAAAAATAGTTGAGGCTTTTTTGTTTTTTGCGTACAAAGATGAAGCATCATTATGTGTAAAGAAGCC
Organism: Amblyomma americanum; assembly: GCA_030143305.2. Classification (NCBI taxonomy): domain Eukaryota; kingdom Metazoa; phylum Arthropoda; class Arachnida; order Ixodida; family Ixodidae; genus Amblyomma; species Amblyomma americanum. The sequence goes on from JARKHS020015143.1 coordinate 118,496, forward strand.
GGATACCACATTAGTAACAGAAATAATGCATGGGAGGGGACGCCTAGTTTTTCTTGTCTAAGTCTTTTAGGCAAGCGATCCTGACCACATCCGAACTTTCGTTCCATCTAGCTAGAATGTGGCCATGACGTGTCCAGACGAATTTCCAGCTTTTCTCCTTTTTACGCGAAATTGCCATTCCTAGCAGCTTTTTCAGGGCAAGACACAAGTGCTCATTTATGTAAATGGAAGTTTGTCCGGGGTGGCCAAGGTCGCTTGTAGTCATATTGGTTTTTTTCGCCTTTGTTAGAACGGTGTCCCGCTTCAAGCGGTTGCGAAACTGCACAATGATGTTCGGAATTGTGGTATTCTTGGTCGGAACACGGTGACAAGCATCAATGTCATCGAGCGCTATGGACTCATTGATCACTTCACCAACCCTCTGTAATGTGTCTTGAAGGTTCTCCTGCTCAGTTTCGGGAACACCATTAATATCAATGTTTTTATTTCTGGAAAACTGCTCTAGAACAGTGCATCGCTGTTCAAAGTCTTCTACAAGCTTCTTGAGTCCATCACGCTCGGATGACAGTGTAGCATTTTCAGCTCTGAGTACCTTGTTTTCTTCCTTAAGCGCTGTAAACTCAGCAGCTATGTCATAAAATTTTTTGGAGCAAAATTCAACACTGTTGAATAATTCGCGGCACTCTTTCCGAGAATCCCTCTCGATTGAGCTACGCAACGAAGCAATTTCCTTTCGGAATTCTATTCGGAGTTCTTCACGTAGCTTCTCGACATCAATAGGCATATTTCACAGGCAACGTCAGCTTGGCAGCGACAGCAGCAAAAGGTACTATAATACTATAAACGTAAAAAGGAGCAATAACCAGAGACCTGTGGGTGACAAGAAAAAGCGTGCGGTCGATCAGACTTTGTCCCGCTGCCCCTGTCGCTGCCAAGTAAGGTAGACGCTGGTCCGAAGGCGCTTATGTAGTTGATGGCCCCTGGTGGTGGTTCCCTGTCGTTGCAGTCCTCGGCGATGAGCAGAAATAACTTGCGAGACGTAGGCACCGCAGGCGTTGCCGTGACGTCACAAAAAGTTCTTTTCCGAAGGATGAAATTCCTGGCACGTGGATTACGGCACAACACAGCAGATCAGGGGTATCTGTGGGTGAAAAAAAAAAGCGTGCGGTCGGTCAGGCTTTGTCTCGCTGCCCCTGTCGCTGCCGAAACGCTCTCGGCGTGCCTTTAACGTTGGTCACGGGAGAGGAAATGGCATCCGCAAGGGCCTCGTGGCACAATGCATAACTCGCTAGCAAAACGTGTCGGCGGCTGTGCAAAGCAAAGTTCGAGTTAACAAAGCCCTTTCTTGAGTTAAACGAGACTGCTCAGTTCGTGCGAGGTTACAAAAAAATGGGCAGGCAGCAAAGTGCGCCCCCTCTAAACAACACGGTCCGGTGGTCGTGTCTCTACTGGCGTGTTGCAGGCAGCTCCGAAAAGCCTCAGACCTGACTACCACTGACAACGACCGTGACCGCCACAAAGACCCAAAACGGGTTATGTGCGCGCAGGCGCGAGGAGACACCAGCTTTGTGGGGTGGTCCTACCCCGCTCACTGCACAAAGCAGCTTCTAAGCAGTCGGCGCCCACCGTATCGGACAGTGTCGGAGCGCCCGGTGCCGAGCTGCAATACCAGCGAGCTCGTAGCGGCACCCGTGGCCCCAGGCCACCCGGCTCCCGGAGCCGCGACTCCCAGAGTCAAAAAAGAGACAGTAGAGAAAGTATATACAGAAACTCGGACCACCCACGCGGCTTCCGTACTCACTCGCTTCGGGCTCGGCGACTCCGCGAGCGCCAGGCCTCGCGCTCTCTCGCTGCGGACCAAGCGATTCTCATGAAGAAATTCCAGGGAAATATTAATTAAAAATGTGCTGAGCATGTCGAAAAGTTCAAACATGCCGCAGCGCAATACACCTCGCACTCAAGAAAGCATGCCGCCGGTCCTAGCGATCAAAATTCAGTCTACGCCTACCACTTGTCAAGTCCGGAAAAAGAGCGTTCCTCGAACCGACAGTCGCCTACTGTTCCAAGAGCAGGCCCCACGTTGGGCTGCCAGATGTGGGGTTGAATGGGGAAGATAAATACGTTCTGCCCACTCAATCGCGGCTGACACGGTTCAAAGCCGCCCGGACCCCACCCCGTGATAGCGTACGCTACCGAGCGCTCGCCGACCACGGCGGGCCTTGCTCTGAGGAAACAAAGGAACAACACATTGGCTGACACAAACAGGCATTTATTGCTACAGCAACAATAACGCCAGCTAGCAACAAGGTACGCTAATGAATCAAGGTCGTCCGACTCACCAGCAAGGTTCCGAGCGAATGTACGCCCGCGCTAGGCCAAGGGATATATACTCCGAAGGCCGGAAGGGACGAGTACGGAAGCCTGTCTCCCCGTCGCTTCCTCGCCCCGCCGGCAAAGAACGGAGCCGCGAGCTACACGTCCGCTAGCGCCGACGATCCCAGCCGAAGCCCCATGTACCCTCTCCCGCGCGCGGGCCTTGGCAGTCTCCCGAGCAGCGATGGTGGCGCCCTCTCTTGCCAGTTAATGTAACTGACAAGGAAATGCGTTCATCCTCGACGTGAGACTGCCGCTGCACGGTGCCTCGCGGGAAAGCAAACAGAGGGGGCTGCACGGCAGGTCCCCACAAATTGCAATGGATGAGCCTTACTAGCTGTAAACTGGGCACATCATCATCATCATCATAATCAGGCGGACTACACCGACTGCAGGGCAAAGGTCCCTCCATGTCTCTCCAATTAACCATGTCTTTTCAGCTGCAGCCACCCTATGCCTGCGAACTTCTTAATTTCATCGCTCATCTAACCTTCTGCCGCCTCCTGCTACGCTTGCCTTCTGTTGGACACAGAGTCCCACAAAACATAGGATAACGCCTGACTCTCCGTTGTTTGTTAAAGCATTAACGGACTGGCAATGAAGAAAAGCAGGCAGTAATACTGGCACCCACAAGTTTTGTGCCAGCTCACTAAATTTGTATCCATACCTGCCGTTTTCTCGAAGTTTAAGTGTCTTGCGCTCCATTCTTTCTTTTTTCATGTCGCAACCATGACTTAGCACTTTCTCTATTTCAGCCAGTGTACCATCAGAAGTATTTCTGCTTGTTAGGACATCTGAAAAAAATAACGAAGACATACTTCACTTTACTGCTACACGAAACCCTTCCTGCACAATGATAGCCAATGGCTTGAGACCACCTGCTTGTTTTGGATATTACCTAAATTGTAGATAATTTCCACAACATCATCCAGTTTGCAGCATCAGGACAGAAAATACATTTTTGAAATGAGTGCTAGCCTCATTAAACCTATACATGAAAAAATAAGGCAGAAAAATCAACTTTAAGCTATATGCACGAATTTCCCGCATTACTGTATAAGATTTATTTACAGACGGAGTGAAACAATCACATTCAAGTCTGCACAGTTATTTTGATGTCTCAGGCGTCAGGGAAGATAAGCTAACTGCGCACAGTGGTTTGCCAAATAGCTGGCTACCTGGTCATGGTGAATAAGCAAAGAATGCAATTCTGTCCTTTGCACTGTCTTGCGAACCGTCGCTAACATTCGATTTTCCTTTTATCAGTCATGGCATGCGGGCAGAGACAAATTACTGCGTCTGTTTGGATACCCTATAGGTATCATATTTTGTTTGCTATGCATTTGATAACTGTTAAATAAGGCTATCTTTGATAATCCATGTCCTGGTAACGTAAGGTACCCGTTCCTCACAAATGCAACTTGCAGTTTTCTATCAACCTGCAGGGCGCATTAAAGCAGTTATGCTGTACAGTCGTCTTGAATTTGTGACACCTTGGGAGTGACAATTTCTTTTACGAATCAATAAATTTATTACATGTATATGGTCATACATAGCATCACTTCGCAGTATGCTGCCTCCCTACAGTGGCGCTTGCCTTTTCCTCCCTGCCAACTGTGATGCATAGCCACTTGATTAGAAAGCAGGTCCTTCAGGACCCTCCTTGTAGCATCAACGATGCTAGTTCCCCCTAATTTCTCCCATCGTATCTTCTGCAAAAAAGTTCATCATAGTGAGTAGACGGAGTTAACACTGACAAAAAAAAGCCTGCATAATAAAAACACTGCCAAGCACCCACTTACAAATCAATGTTCCAAGCCTTCCTTTAGTAAATTTCCATTATCCAGGTATTTCTACTGTATAATATCTCGCCACACAAGCAGTTTCATTTCTCTGAGTCAAATATGAAGTGGTTTCGCTCTTGCACTTACATGATGGCCAGAGCTTTAGATGCTATGCATTGCTAGCCACAGCTTTATAGAGAAATATATTTCTTAAATAGGAATGGTGTCCACGAGAACATATTCATGTCATGCTGTAATTCGTTTTTAATTTGCAACTGCAACAACTACTACTTAATTTACAAAAATAAGACTGTAAATGACAGGATCAAAAAACTTTAAAAGTTGAGTCAGGATTTTATCGCATTAATCATCTCCTTATTTCACCCCCTTCTTCACACTTTCCCCTTGACACAGTTCACGTGTCTTTTCTTTAGAATGCCAAGGCTTTAGAGGAATGTCATAGGCAACCACCCAATTCACCGATGTTGAGTAGTGACTTAGTCTGCAGTATTTCTGGTTTTGAAAAAGTAGTTGCTAAAAAATTATCTTTAATTACTGGGTTCAGGAATAGAGAGTGAGGAAAATGTAAATCATATTGAGAAAAAGCAATCTAGGATGTTTCCAACCCGGTACCATTCAAGTAGGTCCTTTCAGGTCTTAAAATAACGTCCACGAAATGCACAGCGGCTGCCAATGCCACTGTCAAACCACCATTTTTGTATGCTGCAAACAGACGAGAAATGGGTACCTTCTTAAAAATATTTCAACGCAGTTTCTTAACGTGATCCCCAACTTTATATTCATGAAACCAAAAATGAGAACAATTCTCAGTTTGTTGCTCTAACCTAGGACACGTCCTTTTTAAAACCTTGGTTCAGCTTAGTGGAACAGCTAGTATGCAAAGGTTCATGCAATAATATTGTGTGTATGCATCTATTACTATATTTTTACATTTTTCAACTGCCCTAAATGCACTGAAATTGCAGATTCTTACCATTTAGCAGTTAACAGGATGCAAAAGGCATTCTGAGAGGTGTTGGTGGCGTTGGAAGACTGTATGGCTCAACAGACTCATCTCAGCAGCTATCGAACTGCCGCTTTTTGTTCCTCCTCCTTGGCTCGTCAGGGTCTGCATCTAAGTTCGATGTGAGCTCTGCTTTGAAGAGGTTAGTTCTTGCTTCTTTATAATAATCTAGAAAAATATAAGATATATTTATCTATAAAAAGCAGACCTTAAAAAATACCAATCGTAATAGTGAGTGCTGAACAGACTGGTACAAGTTTCCTTTATAAAAATGCACAAGTTACCATACATACCTAGAACCACACATGAGGTTTGAATGCATCCTGAACCTGGCTCAATGCAGCTTCTCACCATCTCATGCACATTTTTAGCCTTTTGTGGCCACATACACATTCCACCACGTATCCAACTGCGCCGTACTACAGCAACAGCATCTCCTTCGCCAGGAAACTTGACAATGGTTTTGAAGAAGAATATAGTAAACATTAGTGAAACTTTCATGATTCGCCTCTTTACAAATGATATGCCCTCAGTGGCAAGCGGAAGAAATTACACTAATAACTGAAGATGCGTAGTAGTCTCATAGCAGTCGTTCACATGAAAAGACTGTCACCTTTCTGAACCAATGAAATGAATGCAATATGGGACAAGATGTGAAAATGCAACATACAAGCAACTGCAAAAAAAATTATGGGGTGGTATATTTAGCTAGAACAAGAAACAGCCTCGCTTTGGCAAAAGGGAAGAACTATTGGTTATCGTTGCTACAATGACATTACAAACATTCATGTAGCCTTTGCTGGCTTCACACATCTTTCCCTGCCCGCTTGCTCAACTCCGTGCAACAAAACAACCATAATCATAATAAAAACCAAAGGTTTTAAACTAATTTGATTGCAGTGCATCAACCCAATCATTTAGTTTCAGTTCCCTTCTTTCTTAATGAAAATAGCAAATCCTTTTACAAGCATGGTTTAGAGTAAAACAACCGTAGGTACATTAATTATTGGTATAGAAATTGTTAGGCCTCACAGATATGCCGAGATATACTCCAAGTATCTGTTAGAATAACATAATACATCAGTGGGAAAAAAACAGCAAGACATCCCTAGGAAATAATATTTGCCGAAAAAAGACGAGCTGTTGTAGAATAAACGTGAAATAAAGTCGACCAAATTGTCATACAAAGAGAAAAGTCTAAACCCTAAAGACTAAAGTCTAAGCTGCAGTGCCAGCTGAGATTTGCCCATATTACTAAACATGGCTTCACTGACTTTTCTCCCAAAAAGAGGCATATCCAGAAAAGTAAAAAACAATTATAAATGAAACACTAGGGCAACATTTTTAACATGTAAAGGAGGGAAAACGGCAAAACTATTGCCAAATGGAAGCTTCACACACTTGCACAAAACTTCAGAAAATGGCCACACATGAAGAGGAGAGGGGTTAGAGACAAAGAACACACTGAGAAGTGATGGCCAGCGAGGGTAGTCATAAAGGTCATGTTTAACAGAAAACTTATGACCAACATGAAGCACATCTCTAGAGTGGTACTCCACAACAATATTCAACATCAATCACTGTTCCATCCCACAGGAGACACATGTTGTTAGGGCATGCCACAGTCAGAGTGAAACATGTGTGTGTTACAAGCTTACGGTACTGTTGGCCCTCCAAGTGATCTTTTAGAGGTAATTCATCATGAGGAAAAAGCAATGTTGGCTCCACCTGATTTCTTCGTGACTGTGCACTGCTCGATGCAGCCCTATCCTCACTAACTCTCCTGTAGAGCTACTCTAGTGCCTTACCGGGCTTACAGTGAGGCCTCTTTAATCGCTGCATAAAATTCTCAAACGGGAAGGCACTCCAACTGTCTAGATGCCCCAAGTTTCGAACAACTTCTGCCAGGTGTATAAGACCATGGACATTATGAGACACAAAATCTATCCCGTATTTGTCCTTGAAGGTGTTCACAAAGTGCTGAAGCAACTGTTCATCATAGTCTACAAACTGCACACACAATGTGGGGGAAACTAGGATTGTAACTGCACAATGTAAAATCATGAAGTTCCCATGCAAATCACTAATTCGTACAAGGTCATGAAAAGCTACAGGCCCCAGGTAAAGCAAAAGGAGTCGAAACTCTTGCCTTCCACCTGCCTCGCTCACTCAGTGGCCTTGGTCTGCGGTTAAACTCGCCTGAAATATAAGCTACAAGTATTTCTATTCTTTGAGAAATCTCACCATTTAATTGACAGGCCATTCTAAATGAATACTGACCTAGAAACCAGACCGCAGCAGCTTATGCATGACCCCTACGCACACCAAGTGCATGTAGTCACGAGGAACATGTTTCACTGTCAAATGAGAGCTTCTCAAGAATTGATGTGCCAATATGGTGGTCGTCATCACTGGGCTCTCTAAAGATGACATCTGTTCTAGGGGCCGCATTCAGCTCTGGGAAGCACATTCGGCCATTAACGATCCTGCCCTCTGTTACACACATTGTATAGCTGCTGTATCCACTGTGTCCTTTTAATGAGAGCACAAATGCACGGGCAGGCGCATCACAAACTAAACCCAGGATTTGTACTTCGATGACTGTTCCCCTCAAAAATACTCCTCCTTCTTGTGTTTCATTGAGTTCTGAAAGAAACTCGTTCAAGAGCTCATTGCTGTTTCCGGGTTTGCTGTGCCCAAAGTACACACCAGTGGGAAACTGCTCACTACTTTCAACGTTTTTCAACACTCAAACATCACCGTCGTCAGCACACGAACGCATTGAAGAGCACGAGGCGATAAACATGCATTGAGTTCATACTGGGGCGTGCACGCCACTGAAACGTGCGCTGAGGACGACAAAAGGTCTGAGAAAGAATCACATAACTCAGGTTCTCCATCAGAGTAGTCGGAATCAATTTCTGCTTCGCACGGCGCCTGCAAGCTTGTGCACAACAGCTGCGATGATGCAGTTTCGAGGCTGCATCTCAGCGCCTCTAACGCGACGCCGAAATGAACGTCCAGAATGAGCCGTGTCGTGTCCTGCGTATCAATCAAGATTGCTCTTAAAGAGGAAGTGGCTTTCGCATAAGAAAATTGTATAAAGACATGTTTTCAAAAATTGAATCCTTTGTCTGTCTGAATTGCATGGTATCTGATGCAAGCTGAGATTCACCAGTAAGTGTTTGCAAAAAAGTCAACTGCAGTAGTCCAGTATATTTTAAGCGCTCGAAAAATTGCCGCATTCTACATATTCTTGCAGTGCAGCAAGCGAGCGGAATTTATCTTAATTTTGCTCGGCAGAAAGTTTAGGGTCCCACACTATCATATCTGGCGGCACAGTTCCATGCAAACGGACATAACTAAGAAATTCAAGCACCTGCCGCGCGTCAACATATTTGGCCATCTTGGCTTCCACCCAGCGTTCTCCGCCGCAGTTGAGTTTTCGCGGGAACTCCAGAAAGAAACGCATTGCATAGCTAGTCGCAGGGCCGCATTGATCTTATGCAGCTAAACAACGCATGCATACAGTCATGCTCCTTTGGGACGAATACCACTCGCCATACAGGACTAAGACTAAATAATGGCTCCATGGCTACCCTCGGCCTTTCGTGCAAAGGAGGCGTGTGAGCAAGATGTGAAAAATGACTTACCTTTGGATGTTGTGTTCATGGCCACGCCAGTGCCGGTCGTACCAACGCGTGTTGCAATCGGTGACAGACCGCACTACGCGCACAGACAATGCAGACAAAGACAAGCGTGCCAGACACCAAACGCGCCAAAACACACGCTGCCCGCGCCAACGGCCCGCGCTGCCGGAAGGAACAAAATGGTACACGGCAGGACCGCCGCGCGTCAAAGGCTTCTTATATATATTGTAATGGGACCGACAGGCGCAGCGCAGCGAAGAAGCGGACGAGTTCAAGCGGGACAACGAAGAAGCAGACGAAGTGCAGCTGGGTTTTTCGAACGACACCTGTGAGTGTGCCCGTCGTGTCGCCGGACAACCAAGACCAACCGACCTGTGCTTCAAATAAACGCCTTGACACTTGGTGGAGGTGCCTCGGTTCCCGTCCCGGTCCTCATCCTGGAACTTCGAAGTGGAACGCTCCTCGTCTCCGCCACCATGCCGGAAGGTCCGAGTGAACCATCGCAGCCCCTCCCTGCCACCGTACTCTGTCACGGGGTGCAGCGCCAGCGTGACCCTTCTCCTTTTAGTGGCACCGATGACCAAGACGTCGACGATTGGCTGGCCTCCTATGAGCGCATCAGCACTTACAATCGGTGGGACGATTCCGTGAAACTTAGCAACGTCCTATTCTATCTAACGGACGTTGCCAACCTATGGTTTCGCAACCATGAGGCCGAACTTCCCACCTGGTCGTCCTTTAAAACAAGCTTCGCCGACGTTTTCGGCCGCCCCGCCGTCCGGAAGCTTCGCGCCGAGCAACGTCTTCGTGCTCGATCTCAGCTCCCTTCCGAGACGTTCACAAGCTACATCGAGGACATCGTTGACCTGTGCAAGCGTGTCAACCCCTCCATGTCCGAAGGGGATAAAGTCAACCACATACTTAAAGGCATAGCCGATGACGCTTTCCAGATGCTGCTGGCGAAGAACCCCACCTCCGTCGCTACCGTCATCCAGCTGTGCCAAAGCTTCGACGAACTCCGCAAGCAACGCGCATCTACGCGGCAGTCCGGCGCGCCTGCGGGGGGTCTTGCTGGCTTGGCCCTTGGTGGCTCGTCTGCTGAGCAGTCCCTGTACATGCAGCAGGTTAAAGACTTCATCCGCGAAGAGGTCGCTCGCCAGCTTTCTCTGCTGCATCACCTTCCCGACCCCGTCTGCCCTCCGCACGACCTGGCGCCATCTCTCACGCCCACTCTCCGTCGTGTTATTCAAGAGCAGGTCGCTGCAGTTCTGCCATCCAGTCCCCCACCTCCTCCTGTGGCAGCGCCGCTCACCTATGCTGAAGCAGTCACCGGTACACGGCGCTCGCCCACCTCTGCCGCCTACCCTAGTAGCCCGGCCTTTTATGCTCCACCGCCGTCTATACCCCCGCCGCAGGTCCCGGTTCGTCGACCCCGCCGAAACCCTACGAACCCCTGGCGTACCGAGGACAATCGACCGATATGCTATTCCTGCGGTCTTCCGGGCCATGTCGCACGCTTTTGCCGTCAGCGATCTCCTCGTTCTGGCGATTTCATGCGCAATTTCCGCTACGATTCCGGGCCGCCCTTGCCTGATGTCTCTTCTGCCTCCTCTACACATCGCTCACAGTACCCTACTCGTCGCTCGCCTTCCCCACGTCGACGTTCCATTTCTCCGATGCTCCGCCGCCCGGACCCTCTCCCAGAGGAAAACTGACTGCCGCAGTTCAGGAGGCAAGAACTGCGTGTTTTGCCAACTTTTTAAGTCTTCCGTGTTCTCCTGCTAACGTGATTGAGGTGTCTGTTGAAGGCGTCCCCGTTCTCGCGCTCGTCGACACGGGTGCTGCAGTGTCAGTAATTAGTGATGCTCTTCGCCGCAAACTTCGTAAGGTGACAACGCCGCTGTCTGACTTTTCACTACGTACGGCCACCTCTCAGCGCATCCACCCCATCGCAGCCTGCACGGTCCGCGTTTCTATCAACGACGTCGCCTATACCATCGAGTTTGTTGTGCTGACCGCCTGCTCTCACGATGTCATCCTCGGCTGCGATTTCCTCTCGACCCACCGTGCGGTGATTGATTGTGCCCGTGCGGAACTTGAGCTTTCTCCCCTGTGTGATGTTTCGTTGTGTGGCCTACCTCTGCGCTCCGCTAAGCTTCTTGTAGCTGCCGACACCGACATACCTCCCTCCTCTTCAGCCCTCGTTCCGCTCCGCCCCGACTCTTTCCTCAGCGGCCCTGTTCTTTTCACACCTACCGCAGCACCCACTCGCCATCAGCGCCTCCTCATTCCATTCGCCGTTGTCTCGATTTCCGATGGCCACTGCGCCATCTATGTCACCAACCCATTTTCTTACCCGTCGTTTGTTCTTCGCGGCGAATGCCTCGGCTCTATTGAAGAACTGGACCCTGCTCTTGCTTCCGAGTTCTCCGATACCCGTGCCTGCTCCCCAGTTACTGCCTTAGCCTGTTGTGCGACAGCGCCCGATCCGATTTCCATCGACGTCTTTCGTCGTAACATCGCTCCCGACCTTCCGTCCGCTTACCGTGACCAACTCTTGGAACTTCTCTGCCGCTTCCGCAACTCTTTCGACCTTTCCCAGCCCTCCTTGGGGCGCGCATTGGCCGTCTCTCACACAATTGACACTGGTACCCACGCTCCCTTGCGTCAGCGACCGTACCGAGTCTCGCCGAGCGAGCGCCGCGTCATCCGTGACAATGTTGACGACATGCTTCGGCGCGGCATAATACAGCCTTCTCACAGCCCTTGGGCCTCTCCTGTTGTCTTGGTGACGAAAAAAGATGGCTCCATCAGGTTCTGTGTGGACTACCGCCGTCTCAACAAGATCACACGCAAGGATGTTTATCCTCTACCCCGAATCGATGACGCACTGGATTGCTTGCAGGGAGCGGAGTATTTTTCATCCCTCGACTTACGCTCCGGCTACTGGCAGGTCCCGATGGCGGCGAACGACAGGCCGAAAACCGCTTTCGCCACCCCAGACGTCTTGTATGAGTTCAATGTGATGCCATTCGGCCTCTGCAATGCTCCAGCCACATTCGAAAGGATGATGGACACTATTCTCAGTGGCCTCAAATGGGAAACTTGTCTGTGTTACTTAGATGACATTGTCGTTTTTTCCAAAGATTTTCCTTCCCATCTGCACCGCCTTCAGCGCGTACTCACTAGCCTTACTGACGCCGGCCTCCAACTAAACTTGAAAAAATGTTACTTCGGTGCAACGCAGCTCACAATATTAGGCCATGTCATCTCCAAAGATGGCGTTCTTCCTGATCCTGCCAAACTTCGCGCCGTCGCTGACTTCCCCAAACCAACCACCTTAAAAGAACTTCGCAGTTTTATAGGCTTATGCTCATATTTTCGCCGCTTCATCCGAAATTTCGCCAGTATCATCGCCCCTTTAACGCAGCTTCTTGCCGGCAGCCCGAACCTTTCGTCTTGGTCCCCCGCCTGCGATACCGCGTTCAGCACTTTACGTCGCCTGCTGGTCTCTCCCCCCATCCTTCGCCATTTTGATCCCGCCTGTCCGACAGAAGTTCACACTGACGCGAGCGGTGTGGGCTTGGGCGCAGTTCTTGCCCAGCGAAAGCCTGGGTATCCGGAATACGTCGTCGCTTACGCCAGCCGCGCCCTCACCAAGGCGGAATCAAACTATTCTGTTACAGAAAAAGAATGTCTCGCCATCATTTGGGCAATTGCCAAGTTCCGCCCTTACATTTACGGCTGGCCCTTCTATGTCGTCACAGACCACCACGCCCTATGCTGGCTATCCTCCCTCAAAGATCCTTCTGGCCGACTCGCCCGCTGGGCTTTACGTCTACAGGAGTTTGATATACACGTCATTTATCGCTCCGGCCGCAAGCACTCGGACGCCGACGCCCTTTCTCGTTCACCACTCCCATGCGAGTCAACCTCTGCCCTCGTCTGTGCCTACGAATTCTCTTCGTTCAACATCCCTGATATGCTCTCCGAACAATTGAAGGATCCTTGGATCACCTCGCTGCTAAACTTCCTGCACACTCCCTCGCCGCTTCATTCGACCCGAACCCTTCGCCGCCAAGCCCACCACTTCGCCGTTCGTGATGGCCTCTTATACCGCCGTAATTACCTCCCCGACGGCCGGAAGTGGCTGTTGGTCATCCCTCGACACCTCCGTTCTACAATCTGTGCCTCTTCTCACTCCGCTCCACAATGCGGCCACGCCGGTGTACTGAAAACATATGCTCGCCTTCGTCAGCGATTCTACTGGCGAGGTATGTACCGCTACATACGTCAGTACATTCGGTCATGCATCGCCTGCCAACGTCGCAAGAAACCTCCCCACCCCGCCGCCGCTCCTTTGCAGCCGTTACCTTGCCCTGGCCGTCCCTTTGACCGCGTCGGCATTGATCTTTATGGCCCGCTTCCAACTACTTCGGCTAATAATCGGTGGATCATCGTTGCCGTTGACCATCTCACCCGTTACGTCGAAACGTCGGTTCTCAAATCTGCTACCGCAAACGATGTCGCCCACTTCATTCTACACAGTCTTGTTCTTCGTCACGGCGCCCCGAAAGAACTTCTGAGTGACCGCGGCCGTGTTTTTCTCTCGGACGCCGTCGAGGCCCTGCTCAAGCAATGCCAAATCGTTCATCGCTACACCAGCGCCTATCACCCCCAGACCAACGGCATGACTGAGCGGTTCAACCGCACTCTGAGTGACATGCTCGCCATGTACGTTGACACCGCCCACTCCAACTGGGATCAAGTGCTCCCGTTCGTCACGTACGCGTATAACACAGCTACTCAGACAACAACGGGGTTTTCTCCTTTCTTCCTCTTATATGGCCGGGAGCCTACATCCACCATGGACACCATCCTTCCTTATCACCCTGACCCTTCCGAGACCACCTTACTCTCCGAAGCTCACCTGTATGCCGAAGAATGCCGGCAACTTGCCTGCTCTTTCAACACACAGCAACAATGGGATCAGAAGCACCGTCGGGATTCCCCGGACCCTCCAGCGTCATACCCATCTGGCGCCCTCGTTTGGCTCTGGGTGCCTTCCTCCACTCCCGGCCTCGCCACGAAACTACTGTCTCGCTTTCACGGACCTTACCGGGTTGTCCACCAAACTTCTCCGGTGACTTATATCGTTGAGCCGCTTGTTCCCTCTTCGGACCACCGTCGCCGGGGGCGCGAAACTGTGCACGTTGAGCGCCTCAAGCCTTACTATGACCCGCCCATCTTCTCCTCTCCGTAAGTCGCCAGGATGGCTCCTTTTTCGGAGGGAGAGTAATTGTAATGGGACCGACAGGCGCAGCGCAGCGAAGAAGCGGACGAGTTCAAGCGGGACAACGAAGAAGCAGACGAAGTGCAGCTGGGTTTTTCGAACGACGCCTGTGAGTGTGCCCGTCGTGTCGCCGGACAACCAAGACCAACCGACCTGTGCTTCAAATAAACGCCTTGACAGTATAATTTATTATTTGTTTTAACGTAGGCATAAATGATAAAACGCATTTGTTTCTAAATTTATGTCGAAATAATTGTAAATTTGGTTTTTATTCTTATTTATTATCCACTGCCGACATCTGAGCGCGGCAAACTTGAAAGTTCGAGGAAGAACCTATAAATAGAATGCGTTGCACACGTGCTGAACATGAGGTCGTGTTTAGATGCCAGATTGATCGAAAAGAGAAGAAACGACTCGAACATTACCCTCAATGCCGCAGTGTTTATTATATATCTGGCGAGGCGAAAATATTTATGCAGGTTATTTGCGAGACATGCATCCCTGTAAAAGGCGCCTGATATGAAAAGCGAACGTATATCGAGGTAACGAAAGCTACTGCGAGAGCAGCTCTTACAAAGGTTTGCACAAAATTACAGTAAGAATGCATATCAAGTAGCGTCCACATTATAATCCGAACGGGATATCCAGGGCTTAACCGGTCAGGACATCTAAAAGGAGGACTTCCCACGGACATCCAGTGGAAGTACACAAATGAGTTGGGATATGCGGATATGATTCCGATATCCCTAGGATCTGGTGTTGTCACTGGGTTTTGTTTTTTCCTGCGAACTGTGTGACAGGAAACCAGTACCTCCAGTACACGTGCCAGCAGACCCTTACTTGGCGTGAACTTCCGCTTCAGTTCCATTCTCTGCGATTCACAGATGACACTTACGGATTTCTTTCGACTAAGACAGGCTGTGCAAACTTTAATGCGGGGCTATCGTTGATATGCCTCCGTACATCTCCAAATGCAGCCTAAACTGGCTATGCCCAAGAAATCGTATCATATATTTGTGTATGTGTGTGTGTGTGTGTGAAGGATGGCAACAGTCACCGAAACAAAGGTGCATCGGGGAATGTTTCTTTTTTTAATATTATTTGCAGTGCTGAGATTAGAACTTGGATTAGTCTGTCGCTTAAAGAAAACAACTTACAAAGCACCAGAAAAAAAACATGCCGCCGGTTGGATCCGAACCTACGACCTCCGAATATCGTATCCGGTGCGTCCGGATATTTGTTGATGGTTAGCTTCCTTGATGTTCGTCAAACAAGCCCCTCATTCCCCTTACCTACCTTGTATAGAAATATATATATATATATATATATATATATATATATATATATATATATATATATATATATATATATATATATATATATATATATATACGGTCGCGCAGCCGCCCAAGCGCGTCCGGAATTCCCGCCAAACAGCACAAATGTTAAAGGCCCTTGGGAACCGGGGCGGGGCTGCGAGGGAATGACAGTCATTAGTCACCCAGCCTTATCTCTGTTGCCTGAGGCGGGAGAAAGGGAAAGTAGTGAACAGCGCGTGATGCCGGCAACAGCCGTGCAAAGGCAACGGCGGGAAGCCCGGACTTCCCACAAAACGAAAAACTGGATACAGACTACTTGCGATAGAACGATACCAGGGTCGGAACTACGTTAAGGTATGCGAGTGTAAACACAAGATATCGCAAGCACGGAGGAATGCACGAAATGTAAAATGATTTCTGGTCCAGGCCGTTCACTGCCTGGACTCCGACCTCGTTTCGCTTGTGCGACATCATGCGTGCGAACCAAGACTACAAACAAACGGCCGCGGGAAACGACCGCAAAGCAGCGCGTGAAATGTATTTTGACATAACACACGTTTTACATCTAAATACATCTAGCTGTAAAATCTGTTCACATTTAAAACAAAAAAAGCTCAACAGCATACAACTCGCCGCTGCATTCCGTTGTCAGTCATGATTCCTCAGACCCAGCAGAGGTCTCTCCACACTCATGAAGCCCATCTTCGATAAGTATGAACTGATCGAACCTGCGCAAGTTGATGAGGACGTGTGGGCCAAAACATCGATGGCAAAGCTTCTCGCTTGAGACGAGCTCTGGTAGAGGACTAATTGCCTTCCATAACAAGCGTACGTGTTGTACTTATGCACAGAGGTCTTCCGAGAAGAATTCCACAGGTGGCAAAGATAATTGGCTGTCAGGAAGGTGGAAGCCACTTCACGAGCTACACTCTGCGATTTGAATGGATCGCAGCGCTCCCCAAGTCTCAGAGATGCGGCCGGCGGCGGCGCTAGAAGGTAACAAGCGAAAGTGTCGCTTTTCGAGTCTGTCTCGTTCACCGTGGTCTCGCTCGAGGAGCGACCGCGGGCTTCCTGCGGTAGTGGCCACCTGACGGCGGCAGCAGTCTTCCAGAACACCGAAAGGTCTGGGTAGAACAGCACGCTGTGGCGGGCGTTCAGGATCTTCGTCAGCTGAGTTGTGAAGCGATCGGCTTCCGAGAGCCCCTGAGGTAGGAAGAAGCCGAAGCTGTAGTTTTTTCTTATGAACCATGGGGCCACACCTGCAGCCAGGCCTACGACAAAGTCGTAGAAGCCGCGTGCAGAGCGCTCGCTCCATAATGCCAGCAGACGAACGCCGTCGTACTTGCTTGCTTGCCCGGCGCGGATCACAGCTCGAGCGAACTTGGCTCTGTCGCTGCTCGTGGCAAGGCGCCGCCAGGCCGCGTCGTCCGCCAGCACCCCAAGGAGTTGTCTCGCCGCGCGCCGGCCTTCCGACGTGAGGCGGGCTTGTGTGGCGTTCTCTGCAAGAGCTCGCACTCGGTGGCCGTTTTGCAGTTTCAGATCCTTGCCAAGTGAGTAGCAGCACTGAATGACGATGTGACACAGACGGCAGCGCGAACATTCTCGGAGGCTGCTGTTCTCTATGCAGTCCATTTCTTCCAGCTGCGGTGGTTCGCCCGATACGAGACAGGTGAGGTTCACAATTTCCGTGTCACGGGAGGCGCTGTACTAAAAGACAGCGTCCAGGTACAGACTCCCGGCCGTGGTGACAGGATCGTCGACAACATCGCCCATGAAGCGGCCTTGAGTTCGGGCTCTATACACGGAGACAGCGGGAGACGACGGCGAGTGCCTTCCGAAGAATGGTTGGAACATCAGGCTAGGTGGGGTAACGAGCTCCCCCTCGAATATCGAGCTGCTAGTGGTGCGGCGTGCAGTTTCGTACACGGTGCCCTCTAGCCAGAAGAGGACAGCGGCCGCCACTGCCACCAAAAGGGAGACAATGACGCGCAGGACGCGGCGCAACCAGCTGAAGACCAACCGCCTCCTCCTGGTTGGGTCTCTCACTTCGGCAGATCCAGCCTTAGTGTCCAAATCCGGCACTTCCAGGGTACTCCACGAGATTCGGTGTCCCTTTCTAGGTCGTTTGCGCTGGCCCTGCGTCCATGTTCGCACGCACTAGTTAGACAACTAAATGGAGCATCAACGTCTTCTATATACGTGAAGAGAAGACCATCAAAGCGAGAGAGCTGAAGGCGCCGACAAGCTTTATGAAAAGTGAAAAGCGCAAAACGCAGGTGACTCTTATCTTTGACCAGTTTGCGAGTGTCAATAAAAGCGCAAGAATAAGCGTTGCAAACCACCTTCATCCAAATTTCGTAGGAGCCGCCGCGGCGGCTGAGTGGTTGTGGCGCTCGGCTGCTGGCCCGAGAGACGCGGGTTAGATCCCGGCCGCGGCGGTCGAATTTCTATGGAGGCGAAATTTTAGAGGCCCGTGTACTGTCCGATGTCAGTGCACGTTAAAGAACCCCAGTTGGTTGAAATTCCCGGAGCCCTTCACTACGCCGTCTCTCATAGCCTGAGTCGCTTTGGGGCGTTAAACCCCCATAAACCATAAACTAACCAACTTTCGTAGATTTGATGAAAAGTGTGACCGATAAAAATAAATCCACAAACGCTCCATACTCTATGCAAGGGTCATTTTGCATTGATAACTGAATGTCACCCTTCATGTCTCATGCAGAACCGAAGGTATCTGCTCTCTTCTTGAGACATCGTACATGCTATCTATGTTTTGCAGTACTAATACTTGGGAAGTATAAACGATATAGAAAAGTAGAACACAGCTTACATATGTATCCAACCACTCGCGGTCACATATCCTTGTGAGGTGCTTGTTCACAGTCGGCTCTTGTCGCTGTAATTTCATGATGTATACGCCATCTTTCGATAGGCGTAGACACAAAGCAAATTACTTTGTCCCATTATTATTACTGCAGAACATATATCCGATGTACCATGTTTCAAGAAGAGTGAGTGAGTAAACGTTCAATAAATGGTTACTCGCTCTTCATGAAACTTCGTACATCAGATCTATGCTCTGCAGTACTGATACTAGTTACTCACTCTTATTGAAACATCGTACATCGTCTATCTATATTCTGCAGTACTAATAACAGGCCAGAGTAATTTGCTTTGTGTCTACGCCCATCGAAAAATGGCATACATCTGATTGTCATGCATCAGGAAATTACAGCGCTGAGGGAGTACTGTGAACGGACACCTGGCAAAGATTGACCGCCCGCGGTTTAATACAAATGTAAGCTATGTTCCACTTTTGTATACCGATTTGTGTTTCTTCAGATATTGTCGCTGCTCTTGCAAAAGCCTGATATGTGTTCAGACGGCATAATGTTGCGCATATACCTGTCGCATTCAGTGCATAGTGTGCCATGCGTTTTGCGGCTGCGCAAATAATCGTGGACAGAGTCGAGATGAAAGAACGCGAAAAAGCGCAAACTTGAACTGACAACCATCTGCCCCACGGAACCCGTGTGCGCTTCATTGGAGAGCGTGATGGCTACGTCTCTTGTCCCGTTCCTTTCTTCCCGCCTTTTTCCAAGTTTTTTTTGCGCGGTCACTCACCAACTATAGCCCACATGCCCGTGTTACATAGGTTCAGCACATTGTTTGTGTCAGTAAAATAACTCAAATGGCTGTTACGTTATTCGGCAACGCCAAATTCAGCGCAGTTGTCGAGGGGTGTTTTGTGACATGCTCACACAAGGACCGTGCACATTACTCGCTGAAGCATGTCATCGCGGCGGCGGCCCATAGCAGAGGGGACAGGCACGAAAGCGATATGCTTCCCCCCGGTGGAGTACGGATCACGCGACCACTCCACACGTCCTGCCGCAAGGACGATTTTTGAGGAAGACACCCGGGATCCTGTAAACGGCCCGTTTCTGGGTTGAGCATCGGTGGCAGTGGTGCCGTAACCGTGGGAGTACGAGGATGAAGGCATCACCGCCGCTCATCCGACAAACAGGCCATTGACAGCCGCGCTGTAAAAATTAAAGCGCAGCCCCGTACATACGCGTTCGTCACGCTCGATGATGATGGACCGCGATGAAGGCTCGCAGGAGTGCGCTGGGCCCACTGCTTGCACCAGCTGCACAACGGACCACGTATGGATGTCAGTGGGGCGGGTGATGGGGGCGCCTTTGAAGTCGTACAGCTGTCGAGTTGGAGGCATCATGACTCCCGCGTAGATGTAGCGGAGGCACCTAGGGTCCCGGTAAACAGCCAGTTTCTCCTCCAAAGGCACAGAGGGCGTCGTCGGCTTAGTCGGCGTAGCTGCCATCAAGATGCCGAACTTCAAGTCGAACGAAGACCAAGCTATAGCACCTACTGCATCAAGGAAGGCGTACAAAAGGGCCTTGATGACCGTTTAGGTACGGCGCGTGTACGCGCATGGCGTCGCGCTCGTCTTCGTCTTCCTTTCTGCACTGCCTGGTGCACCTGTCGCTTTGCAATAACGATGATGGATGGTACATCACTCCAAGTAGAATATCATATATCTGGAGCGCATGGCGTTTGCCGCATTCGCATTCCATCGTAATATGCCATTTGTTATTTACTTGTATATACCTTTAGTAGTATTGGACTGCTCATATAATGCAGGATGAACATTTTTTGCGATTCAACGGCTAAATGTGCTCTTTCCTTAGTGCCGTTCACACGCTTAGTGTTTCCATTCTGCAAAAATACGAAGAAGGCTATTTCAAAGCTGATTTTCGCAATTTCGTTTGCTGTAGGAATTGTGGATATTGTGGGCAGGTATTGCCAGCGTCGGTTCCTAGCGATCCGCAATGTACTGTATCCTAAATGCGAGTCTTTCATTTTTAATTTTTACTGAAAGCGCACTAAAGGCGGGAAGAAAGACGGAACTATGACACGAACAAGCGCTGACAACAAGCGCTGAACAAGCTATGTGGCACTTGAGTGATTTGCACGTTCACGTTTCCCTATGGTCAAACAGCATGTCTTTCAGGTAAAAAAAGGTGAAGAAACAATTGACGACTTTGGCAAAGCGAAGAGAATATGCGTAGATGCTCCGACTTCCCGGAATCGCCACAAAAGGTGAGAAAATACAAGTCCCTATTCCGACATCATCGCGGCGTGCATAGAGCAACATGCGCAGCATTGAAGCAGCAATGACTTCCCATTGACAACAATGACATCCAAGAGATGTCCTTGGGAAATCTTGAAAGGATATGCGGATATGCCTAGGATGTGCTGAGAAACTTCCGCGATCGTCCATCGCATATCTTTTTGGCCACAGTTTCTGTATCCCACGGAGGTCCGCAGGAAATCCCTGTGTATTTTCATAGGTCTCGATGAGGACATTAGTCAAATATAAAATGTCCCAGAGGATTTTTACAGGAGTAGAAGAGAACATATTGGCCCTTTTTGTGAAATGGTATGGGATGTCCATGGGAATTTTTACAGGACTCTACAGGGAGATAGTTGTAAATGATCCTTCTAGACAAACAGGTGTTTTTGCCGGCAGCTCGGAGGCATTAAAGGCGACCAAGGCTACCCACGAAGACAAAGTAGTGTGGGCGGTTAAAAGGAAATAGAAATAATGTTGCCTTGCCTGCACCACTCGAAGAACAATGGGTTATCCAGAAAGACAAGACAAAGCACTTCTACAAATATGACATGTCGGAAGGCTGGTTCAGTCACTAGAAATGCAAGGTAATTGCATGCAAAAATTGGCAAACATGAGTACATAATTTTTGCAGCATTAATAATTCTATTCACACAAGTGTAGTGTTGATAGCAGACTTCCAGTAA
This sequence comes from Amblyomma americanum, assembly GCA_030143305.2. Lineage (NCBI taxonomy): Eukaryota > Metazoa > Arthropoda > Arachnida > Ixodida > Ixodidae > Amblyomma > Amblyomma americanum. Next base: position 139,777 of record JARKHS020015143.1, read on the forward strand.
ACTTTGAGTTATATACACCTCGCTGAACAGAGACAGCTTCAACGTCAAATATAGTTTTATTTTAGAAATTACAAAATTCTCAGTCAATATGACAGACATATAAACCGATCAAAAACTCTGCACATAACTTGGGCACTTTCATTACGAGTAACCATCATTTTGTAAACTGCACAAAGATATTGCTACAGAAGCAGATTTCAAGACACCATATTTATAACAATATTGTGCACAAGACTACAATCTGAAAACTTACCGAAATAAACTTTTAAGAAAATGTACATATATCTAGTTGAGTTTGGCGTTCAAGAGGCGCACAAAGGTTGTGCACACATCATAAAGGCCCTCTTTTCATTGGAAGTGATACACACACTTGTGATGTAAATAAATGCAATAACAGTTCACAAAAGGCGGAAAGGACTAGCTTCACGCATCACAAAGACACTGTTTTCATGTCCACAGCATAAGGCTAGCTGCCACAAAAAGAATTATTCTGACTAGGAGTGGGGCGCCCACGGTAAAGAGAGGGCCGAAAGAAAGGAAGACTTTTTTGGCTAGCAAAAGCAGACCAAAATTTGTGCATACCTTGTGAGAGAAGTTTACTTCACGGCATACGTAATTTCAAGATGTAGCAGCTATATTGCCGCTTTAGATATGCCAAAATGTAACATTCTTGACGTATTTCAAAAGCCTAGCAGAAAATGTACATGAAAAGGACAACAAAAAAAATACAGTGCTAAAAACACATCAACGGAATAAAAACTAAATTAATTGATCTGAATTAAAAACAATTGATACAACTACGAACACAGCGACGAAGTACATTCAAAGGAAGCCTTTCAGCCAATGGCATCGACCAGTTCTGATGATGTGATTAATATCCACGCATGAAATCGCAGGTGAGTGCAAGTAGCTCGGTGGCGGTAAATGGGAATAATGGGAATGATTCGACATATGGTCGACACCGCTGGTTGGAGGGCCTTCATCGAAGGGTATATACTACTGCAATCTTGAATAGCAACATGCATAAAAATAAGAAAGGCTTTACAGAACACTTGCAAGAGCTGGTAGGATTTTAGTATTCAGGTGAGGTACATTTGCTAGTTTGGGCAGCCATAAACGTTCAGAAACAAGCCCTAACCTGATCCACTAATAAGACAACAGGCTAAGGTGTGGCACAAGGTGATGAGCACACACTGTGCAGTACAAATTGTGTTATACTGCCAGTGATCTTGGTAGTCGGTAAGGAAACACAAGGCACCGCTGTAACGCAAGGAAACAATAGTGCAAAAAAATTGAAAAGAAGCAGTTAGTCACGTTTTAAAAGTAAACAATATTACAAAATAATCAGTACACTGTCGGGCACCTTATTAAATATGCGAAGCAGAAGGAAACAATTATGCAAAAAATTCTCAAGAAGCAATTTACCATGTTTTAAATGTAAACAATAAGTACAAAATAATCGGTACACTGTGGGGCACCCAAGAAAATGTGCAAAGTATTATTGTTTGCAAAACATTGTCCAAAACTAATGGCATACAGCATGGAAAAGACTCGGCTTAATTTACAGGTCAGAATCGTCACTGTCCGCTTGTATATCCAGCAGCCTGTGAGATGTTCCTCCACGATGCTTGCTTCTCCCAGGTCAGTTGGAAGTGCTCCTTCGTCAGTGGTTCTGCAGGTTAATATCAACATCTGCATGAGGCCAGTGCTATAGGTATTTAGCTGTATTTCAACAAAGTAAATGTAATATACAACCTTCGACTTCACATATTAATTATGCAATCCTGTCTTAAATCAGAGAATTTCTGCATTTTCTTTCCAATAACAATCCTGAAAGCAGCATGACACACATTTGACACAAGTGTTCACCTTGAGTATACATGCTTTTATGAACAATCATTGGCCAATGACATGCCGCCAATGATTTAAATGCTAACGGATATATTTTTAAAATTTCCACCAAATTAGACATTCTGTACTTGTACCACCATGTGTCAGGTGAATAGATTGTGTAGTGCATCAACTGTCACCTGTTCCGCTACTGGCATGTGCCGACACTATGCTGTGCCTGAAGACGGCGAAGTTGTTCCACTCTCTTGGTGCTCAATACACCTGACCACGGCGCAAGATCTCACACCGCGTCTCCAAGGACACATAATAAACGGACCCCTACAACTGTAATGAATGAGCCTTATTAGCTGTAAACTGGACAAATCACCATCATCATCAGGCTGACTACACCCTCTGCAAGGCAAAGGTCCCTACATGTCTCTCCAATTAGCCCTGTCCTTTCCCAGCGGCGCACACCCTATGCCTGCGAACTTCTTAATCTCCTCCGCTCATCTAACCTTCTGCCGCCTCCTGCTACGCTTGCCTTCTCTTGGACATAGAGTCCCACAAAACATAGCATAACGCCTGACTCTCCATTGTTTGTTAAAGCATTAACGGACTGGCAATGAAGAAAAGCAGGCAGTGATATATGCACCTACATGTCTTGGTGCCAGCTCACTAGATTTGTATCCATACCTGCCGTTATCTCGGAGTTTAAGTGTCTTGCACTCCATTCTTTCTTTTGCGTGTCGCAACCAGGACTTTCTCACTTTCTCTATTTCAGCCACTGTTCCATCACAAATAGTTATGCTTGTTAGGACATCTGAAAAATTAAGGAAGACGTGCTTCACTTTACTGTTACACGACACCCTTCCTGCACATTGATAGAGAATGTCTTGAGGCCACCTGCTTGTTTTGTATATTACCTAAATTGTAGATAATTTCCACAACCTTATCCAGTTTGCAGCATCAGGACCGAAAATACATTTTTTAAATGAGTGCTAGCCTCATTAACCCGATACAAGAAACAATAAGGCTGAAAAATCAAGTTAAAGCTATATGCATGATTTTCCCGTCTTACTGTATAAGATTTATTTACAGACGAAGTGTAACAACCATATGCAAGTCTGCACAGTTATTTTGATGTCTCAGGCGTCAGGGAAGATGAGCTAACAGCTCACAGTGGTTTGCCGAATAACTGGCTACCTGTTCATGGTGAATAAACAAAGAATGCAATTCTGACCTTTGTACTGTCATGTGAACCGTCGCTATCATTCGATTTTTCTTTTATCAGTCATGGCATGCGGGCAGAGGCGAATTATTGCTTGTGTTTGGACCGCCTAAAGCTATCATATTTTGTTTGCTAAGCATTTGATAGCTGTTAAATTAGGTTATCTTTAATAATGCATGTCCTGTTAACTTAAGGCGCCCGTTCCTCACAAATTCAACTTGCAGTTTTCTATCAACCTGCAGGGCGCATAAAAGCAGTTATGCTGTACAGTCATTTCGAATTTGTGACGCTTTGGGAGTGACAAATTCTTTTACGAATCAATAGATTTATTACATGTATATGGTCATACTTAGCATCACTTCGCAGCTTGCTGTCTCCCTGAAGTGGCGCTCCCCTTTTCCTCCCTGCCAACTGTGAGTGCATAGCCACTTGATCAGAAAGCAGGTCCTTCAGGACCCTCCTTGTAGCATCTACGATGCCAGTTCCCGCTAATTTCTTCCATCGTGTCTTCTGCAAAAAAGTGCATCATAGTGAGTAGACGGCGTTAACATCGATAATATCAAGCTTGCATAAGAAAAACAGTACCAAGCACCCACTTACAAATTTATGTGCCATGCCTTCCTTAAGTAAATTTACATTATCCAGGTATTTCTTCTGTATAAAATCTTGCCACACAAGCAGTTTCATTTATCTGAGTCAAATATGGAGGGGTTTTGGCTCTTGCGCTTACATGATGGCCAGAGCTTTAGATGCTATGCCATGGTAGCCACAGGTTTCTAGATAAATATATTTCTTAAATAGGAATGATGTCTAAGAGAACATATTCATGTCATGCAGCCATTCGTTTTTAATTTAAAACTACAACTACTACTACTTAATTCACAAAATTTAGAGTGTAAATGACAAGAACAAAAAAAACTTTAAAAATTGAGTCAGGAGTTTATCGTTTTAATCGTCTCTTTCTTTCACCCCCTTGCTCACACTTTCCCTATGACACATTCCACGTGTCTATGCTTTAGAATGCCAAGGCTTTAGAGGAATGTCCTAGGCAACAACCGAATTCAGCAATGTTGAGTAGTGACCTAGTCTGCAGTATTTGTGGTTTTGAAAAGTAGTTGCTAAAAAAATTAACTTTAATTGCTATGTTCAGGAACAGAGAGTCAGAAAAATGTAAATCACACTGGGAAACAGCAATCTAGGATGTTTCCAACCCGGTACCATTGAAGCAGGTCTTTTCTGGTCTTATAATAATGTCCACGAAATGCACAGCGGCTGCCAATGCCACTGTCAAACCACTGTTTTTGTATGCTGCGAACAGACGAGTAATGGGTACCTTCTTAAAAATATTTCAGAGCAATGTTTCTTAATGTGATCCCCAACTTTATATTCATGAAACCAAATATTAGAACAATTCTCAGTTTGTTGCTCTCACCTAGGACACGTCCTTTTTAAAACCATGGTTCAGCTTAGTGGAACAGCAGGTATGCAAAGGTTCACGCAACAATATATTGTGTGTACGCATCTAATACTACATTTTTAAAATCTTTTAATTGCCTGAAATGCACTGAAATTGCAGATCCTTACAATTTAGCAGTTCACAGGCTGCAAAGGGAATTTTGGAAGGTGTTGGTGGCGTCGGAAGACTGTATGGCTCTACAGAAATTCACTTGCGGTTTGCTGCTCCAGCGGCCAGTGCCGGCAAAGGAGAGAAAGCTGAAGAAGACGAAGCTGACACAGTTCAGTGGCGAAGACGACGAAGCTGACGCTCTTGAACTCTTGGGTTGGAGCTGCGCTTTGTCAACAGAGATTTTGCCTGTCCACATTTCTTGTGCGTCTGATTTGCGTCTTTTTTGCTTTGCGTCTGATTTGCGTGCAGAGTACTTTTCTTTGTTAGATCTGCGCCCTGGATACTGGCAGGTGCCAATGGCCTAAGCTGATAGCCCGAAAACAGCTTTCATCACGCCTGATGGGCTGTACGAATTTAATGTGATGCCCTTCGGTCTCTGCAACGCGCCTACAACTTTCTATCGCATGATGGACAACATCCTATGCGGGCTGAAGTGGCAAACATGCCTCTGCTACTTGCACGATGTTGTCGCATTCTTCCCGGATTTTCCGTCTCATCTTCTTCGTCTTGAGAGGGTCCTTCAGTGTCTCAGTGACGCTCACCTGCAGCTTAATTTGAAGAAGTGTCATTTTGGCGCCCGACAGCTATCTTAGGCCACGTCGTGTCCAAGGATGGTGTCCTCCCGGACACCGCCAAGCTACGAGCAGTTGCTGATTTGCCAAAGCCCACCTACCTGAAAGAACTTAGAAGATTTATTGGACTTTGTTCGTACTTTCGTCGGTTCGTAAAGAGTTTTGCTGCAATTATCGCCCCACTGACACAACTTCTCGCCGGCGGCCACGACTTACCGGCCTGGTCCACTACATGCGACGAAGCTTTTGCCATGCTGCGCCATCTTTTCACCTCGCCTCTGATCTTGCGCCATTTCGACCCTTCCGCCCCTACAGAACTCCACACGGACGCCAGCGGCATCGGGCTGGATGCCGTTCTTGCTCGGCGGGAACCTGGCTTCAATGAGCACGTCGTTGCTTATGCAAGCCGTGCACTCACGAAAGCGGAGACTAAATATTCCGTCACGGATAAAGAATGTTTGGCAATTATTTGGGCGATCACAAAATTTCGCCCTTACTTATATGGGCGCCCGTTCGCTGTCATCACAGATCACCATGCCCTTTGCTGGCGGTCGTCACTCAAGGATTCTTCTGGCCGCCTCGCTCGTTGGGCTCTCCGATTACAAGACTACGACATTCAGGTCATTTACCGCTCCGGACGCAAACACTCCGATGCTGACGCCCTATTCCGCTCCCCTGTGTCCTCTGAACTCGACCAACCCTCTATTTCCAGCTTCACATCTTCTTTCAATACCATTGGTATGGCTTCTGAGCAGCGCAAGGATCCTTGGATAGCTTCTATTCTCGATATCTTAGCCAACCGCTCTGCCAGCCCCAGTTCTAGAGCATTCTGTCGTCAAGCCCGTCACTTTGTCGTGCGTGACCAGCTGCTGTACCGTCACAACTACCTACCTATGGTCGCAAATGGCTGCTCGTGATTCCCCGGCATCTCCGATCCGCTATTTGTGCCAGTTATCATGATGACCCGCAATGCGCTCATGCCGGTCTGCTGAAAACTTTTACCCGCCTACGTCTCCGGTATTATTGGCGAGGCATGTACCATTCTGTCCGTCAATACGTCCGCTCTTGCTTCGAATGTAAGCGGCGCAAGGATCCACCACAGCACTCACCGGCTCCATTGCAACCGTTTCCTTGTCCGGCCCGCCCTTTCGACCGTGTTGGAATGGACCTTTATGGCCCACTTCATAGCACTTCTGCTTTGCACCGTTGGATCATTGTCGCCACATATCATCTCACGCGCTATGCGGAAACTTCCCCGTTACCAGCTGCAACAGCCTCCGACCTCGCCGGTTTCATACTTCAAAACATCATTCTTCGCCACGGTGCGCCTCAGGAATTGCTCAGCCACCGAGGTCGCGCCTTCTTCTTGGCCGGCGTCCTGGAGGCCCTTCTTCGGGAGTGTCACATCGTCCACCATACAACTTCATCTTACCATCGCCAGACGAACGGCATGGCCGAGCGCTTTAACCGGACCCTCGGCGACATGATGGCCAAGTACATTTCATCCGATCACTCCAACTGGGACCGCATTCTACCATTCGTTACCTATGCTTACAATTCTGCAATGCAAGCAACTACTTGTGTTTCCCCGTATTTTCTTCTCTACGTTCGGGAGCCATCTTCAATTATGGACACCATACTCCCTTACCGCCCAGATTCCTCCGAATTTACAACCCTCTCAAGCCGCTGTGCATGCCGAAGAATGCCATCAACTCGACCGTTCTTTAACTGCCCACGATCAGTACTGTCAAAAAAGTGCCGCGCCACTTCTACCTGTCTGCCGCCGGGTTACCTTCCTGACTTCTTAGTTTGGCTTTTGCTGCCGTCCTCCAGCCCGGGCCCGTCGACAAAACTGCGAAGCAAATACCACGGCCCCTTCAGCAGTTCAGCTGACATCTCCAGGTAACTACCTCGTCGAGCCCCTCACGCTTTCGCCTGATCATCGACGCCGCGGCCGCGAAATCGTCCACTTCTGCCTGAAACCCTACTGCGACCCCCCTATCATCTCGTGCCCTTAGGCCGCCAGGATGGCGCCTTTTCACCCCGGAGGTATTGTAAGACATACAATTGGGGTTTGCTGCTCCAGCGGCCAGTGCCGCCGAAGGAGAGAAAGCTGAAGAACACGAAGCTGACGCAGTTCAGTTGGCGAAGAACACGAAGCTGAAGCTCTCGAACTCTTGGCTTGGAGCTACGCTGTGTCAACGAAGATTTTGCCTTTCCACATTTCTTGTGCGTCTGATTTGCGTCTTTACATAAGATACATTTATCTATAAAAAGCAAACCTTAAAGAATACCGATTGTAAAAGTGAGTGCTGAACAAACTGGTACAGGTTTCGTTTATAAAAATGCACAATTTACCTTACATACCTAGAACCACACATGTTGTTTGAATCCATCCTGAACCGGGCTCAATGCAGCTTCTCACCATCTCTTGCACATTTTTAGCCATTTGTGGCCACATACACATTCCACCACGTATCCAGCCGCGCCGTACTACAGCAACACCATTTCCTTCGCCAGGAAACTTGACAATGGTATTGAAGAAGAAAATAGTATACATTAGTGAAACTTTCATGATTCGTTTCTTTACAAATGATATGCCCTCAGTGGCAAGCGGAAGAAATTACACTGATAACTGAAGATGCATAGTAGTCTCATAGCAGTCATTCATATGAAAAGACTGTCACCTTTCTGAACCAATGAAATGAATCCAATATGGAACGAGATGTGAAAATGCAACATACAAGCAACTGCAAAAAAATTTGTGGGGTGGTATGTTTAGCTAGAGCAAGAAACACCCTCGCTTAGGCAAAAGGGAAGAACTATTGGTTATGGTTGCCACAATGACATTACAAACATTCATGTAGCCTTTGCTGACTTCACACATCCTTCCCTGTCCGCTTGCTCAACTCCGTGCAACAAAAAAATCATAATCATAATTAAAACCACTGGTTTTTAAACTAATTTAATTGCAGCGCATCAACCCAATCATTTAGTTTCAGTTTCATTTTTTCTTAGTGAAAATAGCAAATCCTTTTACGAGCATAGTTTAGAGTAAAACAACCGTAGGTACATTAAATATTGATATAGCAACTGTAAGGGCTCACAGATAAGCCGAGATATACTCCAAGTATCTGTTAGAATAACATATTTTATCAGTGTGGAAAAACATCAAGGCATCCCTAGGAAATAATATTTTCCGAAAAAAAACGAGCTGTTGTATAATAAATACGAAATAAAGTCGACCAAATTGTCATACAAAGAGAAAAGTCTAAACCCAAGTTATAAGCTGCACTCCCGGCTGAGATTTGCCAATATTACTGAACAAGGCGTCACTGAGTTTTCTCCCAAGAAGAGGCATATCCAGAAAAGCAAAAAACAATTACAAATGAAACACTAGGGCAACATATTTAACATGTAAAAGAGAAAAAATGGCAAAACCGTTGCCAAATGGAAGCTTCACACACTTGCACAATACTTCAGAAAATGGCCACACATGGAGAGGAGAGGGGATAGAGACCGAGAACACACTGAGAAGTGATGACAAGCAAGGGTTGTCATAAAGGTTACGTTTAACAGAAAACTTATGACTAACAAGAAGCACATCTCTAGAGTGATACTCCACAACAATGTTCACAACATCAATCACTGTTCCATCCAACAGGAGACACGTGTTGTTAGGGCATGCCGCAATCAAAGTGAAACATCTGTGTGTTACAAGTGTGTGTTACAAACATCTGCTGGCCCTCCAAATGATTTTTTAAAGGACCATCATCATGATGGAAAAGCAATGTTCGCAGAAAACTTGCAAACGTTGAAACCTAAAGACAGCCTTCGAGAAACGCCACCTCAGCGTCACTAATTGAAATGAACGGCCTACCCAGTCAAAACGCACTACAGGATTCTAAGACAGAAAATTTCTGTAGTCTGTAGTCTTGTCGTATTTTGGGCATGTCTTGTGTAGTCTGTCTTGTCTTTTGTAGTCCTGTCTTCTGTAGTCTGTCTTGTCTTTTGTAGTCTTTCTTCTGTAGTTTGTCCTCTCTTTTGTAGTCTGTCTTGTCTTCTGTAGTCTGTCTTGTCTTCTGTAGTCTGTCTTGTCTTCTGTAGTTTGCCTTGTCTTCTGTAGTGTGTCTTGTGTAGTGCTCGTACACTGTGTAACAGTCGTTACTGTCACCTGTCAACACAGGATTTGTGTTCTGGAGTAGGCTATGCACAAAAATGCACAGCTTGTTAATGGTCGCCTGTCAATTAACACAAGCTTTGTGCATTCCAGAGTAATTCGTGCACAAAACCACTAGAATTGAAATGAAAATGATCAATATTTATTTACTGTTTCGTGCTTTTTTTTCCAGCTTGCTGATGCCTGCTGTCCAGTGTTGTCCTGGCCGCAGGTTCCTAGATACATCGCCCATGAGCCAAGAAAAATGGTTTTTGTCTTGGCTGAAAAAAACAAAAATAGAGATCACCGCTGCTACCTGCGCAAAAAAAATGTGAAAGCGTTGATGCTTCCTCGACACTGGTCGCCTTTCAAATTTGGCACCATGGTTGTTTTCTCGTTGACTTGATTGGTTATCAATTAACTCTTATTTTACCCTCATTACATCCCAGCAACGATTTCGAGTTTTCAAATTTCCCTCCACGGATCGTTCCTGCCCACTCACTGAATACCCGCCCAGTCTAATCACGCGTTCATTGCCTTTCACTTCTCAATAATTACCTAATTGCCTCTAATTTATCATTCTTTTTTCTATCTCCTGGTTAAGTACAGGACACTTATCACTGGTCACGTGATTGCTCATTTCGAGTTTTCAAACTTGGCGCCAAGCTTTGGCTTTGTCCCTACTTCTAGTTTTTCAAACTTGGCACTACGCTGTAGCTCTACCTACTTTCAGCGTTTTCAAATTTCGTGGCACTTTTTCTCTGGCCCAGCCACTTTTTGGACATTTTTGGCTGTAAATAATTATCCGATTATGAAATTTTCTTTTCGAGCAGCATCCTCACATCATCCTCTGCCAATTACACAACCAATCGTATGACGCTATCTCTTCTGAGTTGCCCACAACTGCTGCGGACACAATCCCCGGCAACATAGCCTAGTAAACTTCTCACTTTATTCAAAATGTTGTAATACTGAACAAGGCTTATGAGTGGCCGAGTTGGTACTGACTCAATTTAAAACCAGCCAGAACACACAAGAAGACATGAGCTCAAGAGGCGGGACTAACAAAAATTTAATTGAAGATTTTGAATATTTGATTTGTGAGGGTTTAACGTCCCAAAGCGACTCGGGCTATGAGGGACGCCATAGTGGAGGGCTCCAGAAATTTCGACCACCTGGGGTTCGTTAGCGTGCACTGACAACGCACAGTACACGGGCCTCTAAAATTTCGCCTCCATTGAAATTTGACTGGTGCGGCCAGGATCGAACCTGCGTCTTTTGTGACAGCAGCCGAGCGCCATAACCACTGAGCCACTGCGGCGGCATCATTGAAGGAAAGCCGCAAAATGAGACCCGGGAAGAGATACAAGTGCACAATAACCCAAAGCAGTGAAAGGGCGAAGTGCAATCAAAGGTCACTGGCATACTAATGAATCATCTAAAAAAGCAAATTCTTTACTGTGAAGGTTTTCCGATGGCTTAGCCACACGTGTCCTTAGCCTTACCGATGTAGTAAGCCTCAACTATCTACCGACAGATTTATCCCTTCCATAAACCACTGACGTGTCGTGGAAATTAGGCGTGCAGAGAGACATGTCATCCTCAGATTTGCATTCACAAGATTGAGCATACAGTGCCAGCTTAGAATTTGCCCTCCCCCTATAGAGTGAAAGTGCTCAGTCAAGTGCAAATTCAAATATCTGCCTGTCTGCCCATATTAGTTGCAGCCATAAGGCAGTGGAACGCAATAAACTCCATTACTTTTGAAAGTGGTGAACCTTTTTTTGTGACACTGTCCATTGTGGACAAGTACCCAGTTTTATCAAGCCTTTTTAATGGCGGCGCAAAGGCCTCCTGTCTTGCACTTTGCTGTTAAGACAACAGCAGCGTTACGCTTTCCCGCGACTTTCTTGAGACTGTGAAATACTGTGGAGGTAAGGTGTATCAGCATCATCGGAGTATGTGCTCCTTACCCTCGAGCGAGTGAAAGCATACTATGACAGGTTGTTGAGATGGGCAAGTGGGAACCCAGCTGCTTGGAAACCTGCTACAAGAATGCGTCCTCAGCAGTGATGGCATGACTTATCTAAAGCTGATGCCATGCACGATTGCACACCCATCAAGTGTTTCCATCTTTACTGACCTTAACCAGCGACAAATACACCTCTTCACCATCCTTCCCCAACAACGAGTAGTCCGACTCGTAGCTAAAAAGAGCCTTCCCCGATCTTTAGCTGTAGCCCCGACAAACATATTCGTCCACAAAGCGCAAGTCTGCATCAAGAAACTGCTAACGGTTCTGCTTAGACAATTCTAATGTAAAAGACAGGCCTTGACCGCATGCCTTAAAGACTCCTAAAACATCTTGTGCCAACTTATCTGAGCCTTCTATGTCCAGAAAAATTACAGTCATGAACATAACGAAATGCTACTATGCCAAGGTCTTCCAAACAGGGCTCTAATGTCTTATTGACTTTAGACAAAAAAATGTTGCTGAGCAAAGGTACGACCTGCGTGTAAATACCACCCTGCCAACTGACAAATGCGGATTTGAAGTAAAAGGACAACAGCCCCAAGAAGCCAGCAACCGAAATCACACAATCATCTGTAAAAGCATGTTCATTGTTCACCCTGATGCAGTTTGCACATACCTCAGAGGTCTATCATGTGACAATGAATAGTGCAGGCCCTCCATGTCGATGCTCACTGCAGAGCACCTGCCCATGTTGCTGTCCACAAGAAACTAGAACTCCACAGAACTCCACTTTTGTGAGTTGGCAAGGCAGTATTTACATCATAAATCAGGCATATGCAGAGGGTCCCAGGTTGCACTGTTCTTCCGCGACATTCTTCTGTCCAAAGTTGATACCGCATCAAAGCCCTGTTTGGAAGGCCTCGGCATAGTAGCATTTCGTTATGTTGATAGCTACCTAATTTTTTTGCACAAGGAGGGCTCAGATAAGTTGGCACAAGACGTTTTAGAAATCTTTAGGCATGCGGTCAAAGCCTATCTTTTAGGTCTGAATTTCAAAAGCATAACCGTTTGTAGCTTCTTGACTTAGACCTGCGCTTTGCGGACGACCACATATGTTGGCGCCAAAGCCCAAGATCAGGAAGCCTCTTAGCTACGAGTTGAACCACTCGAGGCTGGTGAAGGACAGGTTGGCAATCACATGCATCATGACTGCTTTATGGAAGTCATGCCATAACAGTGTTTAGAATGCATTCTCGGAGCAGGTTTCCAAGCCAATGGCACCTGGGTTCTCACTTGCCCATCTTGCGCACCTCTCAGAGTGTGTTTTACTCTCTCGAGGGAACGGAACACCGTTCACATGATGCTGACGTAGTTGAGCAGCACAAAAAGACGGGCTCTATACCTTACCTCCACGCCATTTCGCACCATACCAAGAAAGTTGCACCAAAGTATGATGTTGCTGTTGTCTTGACCGCTAAAAGTAAGGTAGGAGCCCTTTGCTTCTTCCTTCAAACTAGGCTTGATACAACTACGGGTAATCGTCCGCTATGCACAGTGGCAGATAAAAATGTTCACCACTTGCAAAAGTAAACCGGTTTTTTGCATTCCACTGCCTCATAGCTGAAACTACTATGGGCAGACAAGCAGATATCTGAATGTGCACCTGGCTGAGAGCACTTTCACTGTATAGAGAGGAAGGCGAATTTTCACCTGACACTGCACGTTCAATCTCGTGAATGCTATCGGAGGACGACCTTTCTCTTTGCACGCCTGATTTCTGCGGCACATCAGTGGTTCAGGGAAGCGATAAATCTGTCCTCATATAGTTGAGGCTTACTACATCAGTAAGGCTAAAAACAAGTGCCTGGCTAAACCGTCCGTGAACCATCACTGTAAGGAATTAGTTTTTTAGATGGTTTACTAATATGTCAGTGCCTTTCGGTTATTTTTTGCCCTCTCACTGCTTTGGGGTCTTGCGTGCTTGAATCTCTTTGCAGGTCTTCTTTTGCCACTTTCCTTCAATAAAATTTCAGTTGTTAGACCAGCCTCATCTTGTGCTCATCTCTTCTCCTGTTTTGTGTCTTCCGGCTGGTTTTAAGATGTAATACTGAATGCCGAAAGAAAGCCATTTTAGAGTCAAGTGCACTTATAATGGCCACATCTATAATGAATGTTCATTTATTACAAAAAATAGTGCTTACTTCATTAATTTATGCATGCAGTATATGACACTGCATCAAAATAAAAAAAGGACTAAGCCTCTAACCCTCATGACCAAACTGCAGTTACAGCAAACAAAAGGACACCAAAAGCTTGCACTACAGGCCAATGGAGAAATAAGATCAGATTACTTCCCAAACTGCATGACACTGCCACGGAAGGTAAAGATTGTGACAGGCAATAAAGGAGCAACAAAAAAGCAAACTGTAGGTAGTAGCCAATCTCATGCAGACAAGCTACAAGGACAGGCCAACATAGACGTGGAAGAAATTTGAAAAAAAAAAAAGCCACAAGCATATAATTTTTAAGGTTTTCACAGCCCTTTAAATGGCAAATACTTTCCTGAAAAAACATAACAGAAGCGGCAATTTTTTTTCGGCAATCAATTTTTTTCATGTACTTCATTATCCTTGAAGCATGGGCGGGCATAGAGTAGTCAGATTAGTGCATGCGTTCCTAAGCAATGCAATGCCAAAAACTGTACTTACAGAAAAAGCTTGCCTTACTGAGTGAATACCACTGGCCATCCACTAATTTCCCAGCCTGCTCCAGGTCCCTGGCAAAAATCACACGCAACTTGGTGGCTTGCACAACTTCCATGCAACTCTTGGTCTTTAGCTGGAAAAAAAATGAGGGATCTGTGAGATATAAAATTTTACATGCATTGCATTGTTTCAATGACCGACTAAGAAAGAAACAGCGGTTTCTGTGAGCACAACTATTTTTTCACACTAGCTTTCTACAGTAAACCATGTTTATCGCGACCTAATTCACACTGACTTGCTGCACGGCCCCAGCACTACTGTGTATAGCTCTATGGTTTCAAATGCTTGTTAGCTCTGAGCCCTTGGGCTTGCACTCGTTAATGCAGAAAACCTCGGAAAGGGCAACCAGAGCTTCGAGCTTTAAGCCATAGGTATTCAGAAGCTCAGTGGTCTGTGGGAGAACTTTTGGCTGGGTGACACAGTAGCAAATGCTTCTCCAGCTACTTTCACTCCATTGCAAAAAACTCGCACAGCAGAGACCTGTCCTCCATTTTGCATTGCAGAAACAATCACTGAAATTCAAAGCACGCATACTAAATGCACACCTACCTTCCAACACAGCTTCATAATAATGGGTATAATTATTGGAATGAAATACCAGTCAGTACATGTATTTTTCAGTTTATCCAAAAATTATAAGCAACCGACAAACAATAAACATTAAAAGAGAAGTAAAATAACCAGAATTGTTTAAAAAATCTGTCAGAAGAATTATGTGACATCCACTACACTCCAGCAGTTCTTCACCTTTGTGCACCTTCAAACCACACTTTCTTACAGGCACATTTGCACAGAAATTGGGTTGAACCTGATCTTTAAGAATCTTTTTTGGTAACAGTAGGAAGAAACCAGGTTTTACCCAAAAACGAAGCACCCTACACATTGCATAACAAGCCCAGATGGTGCACTTGAGTCGCCTCTTATGCTTATGCAAGAAACAGGAACAGAGATATCTTGACTAAATCAAAAAAGAGGAAGTGCAGTGCATGTGTAATGCAGAGAAGATATAAGCAATACCACACTAAAACACTGGGAGGATTCCAAGAGTAGGTGAATGCATGAATGGGTGGCAATCAGGTGGCTAAATGAGATTAGGAAATTTGAGGAAAAAGGGTGGTAGCATATGGCACAGGAGACAGTTACCTAAAATGAACTAGAGAACCATTGTTCTGCACTAATTTTAACAGCACATTCACACGAGAGACAAAATCACTAACTCCAGGAACAGACTGAGCATCATGCAACTCAATGTCAATCACCATTGCAAATGGCACCAGCACCGCAGACTGCACATGAGGAAAAGTAGACATATTTTTGCTCTCAACTTTGAGCAGCAGTCAGCTGCGCTTTTAGGAGCAAAGCCCTAAAGTACGGCAACATTGGCACTTTGTTTTACTGACATGAGGGTGCTTGTGAGTGTGCAAGTCCCATGTTTGTTTTGCACAAAATGTGTTAATTGCGAGGTATGTTTAACTAAAGAGGGGCATCTAACATGGGCATCAGCTCTTCATTACTTCCCTTCTATATCCCTCCCTTATATCACGGTTCAAGTGTCCACCAAAATGGGAGACAGTTACTGTTACATTTCCTTGAATTTTCCTTCAACTAATTTTAGATTTTTCAAGTATACAGCTTTAAGAAGGTGTGCAGTATAACCAAATGCTATGGCAATAAACCAGCAATAAATCTGTGCTGACAGCAGCTTGCCCAGTGCATTGCAAGGATGCTATACCATACAAGGATTGGTGTCATCGTGCAAAGTTACATTACTGACCGACAATTTGGTCTCTGTGTCAGAAATACTGGTAAACCATCATTGTAGAGCACAATGTTTTTAAAGGGATAAATGAACATATAGGTCCTTTTCGAGGACACATATGCATACCAGGCAACAGGTGTGCAATGTCAAAGCACGTTTATGTTAGCAGCTGCGTCAAGAGCTACATCAGCGACTATATTTTGTACAAGCCTACAGTTCCGGTAATTATAAGCTGAGGTACTGCTGTGAAGTGCATGTAGAGTTTCATGCATTTCTAAACCTAGCTGCAAGCCTATATTGAAAATATTTTTCTAAATAGGCAGCTAAGATATGCATCACTGAAAAAGAATAACTACCATGAACGGATCAGGAGGGATGACACAGCTGAAGGCAGGAAGCACGCATGGCCCAATAGATGCTGGCCGCTGGCAACTGCAAATAAATACATCCAGAGCAACAGCTGTCAGTGGCTGTAGCCATGTCATGAATGACAAGAGAGGAAGTCGTCTACTGCTTTAAAAACTAAACTTAGATGTAATATAAGTAAATAAAAAACCAATGAGCTAGCCCATGACAAAACAAATGAACAGATTTTATGTAATGCACCCATATACATTCTTTGAGAAGAGTCACAATGACTGTTATAACCACACTGAAAGATGAGCTGGCTGAAATACCGCACACCTATTTTAATATAGGATGTGCAGGTTTTCATTAATTCCTATCTTGGTGCCTTGCACCAATGTCTAGGTATTAAATTGAAAGTTGCAACCAGTCTGCCTTGGTTAAATAAGGAGAGAGAATGGAAAAAAGCATGCCTTCACTAGCAAGAAGCTTGATATCTCACAGCACAACTTGGCATCATAGAAAAATTGCTAGCGCATTTAACAAATCTGCATACAATTAAAAGCTGCACAAATTTGTCGACTGGCAATGCAAGTAAAGGCAAGAGAAACAAAATAATACCAAAGAACACTCGTGAGTGCGGCGAAGGGAGGTCTGTGGGTAGGATCCCGTGCCTGGGAAGAGTTCCGAGCTCGGAGAATCGCCGGCACCACAGCTGATGGCACGCAACCAAGAATAAATAACAAAGCGAAAATAAGTAACAAAAAACCATCGACAATGGCGAACGACTTGAATGCGGGCCATAAAAGCGAGGGATATAGCAAAAAGGTAGAAATCCTAAATAATTGTGCAGTTTATATACGACAGCTCGCAGTGCTCAGGAGAGGAAGCATAAACGTTTACAGCTCAGGAGACGCAAGATTGATCTAACTTTGACATAACACTGCCTCAAATCCTGTTCCACTGGGGAAGCACAGAAGTTTACAAATGACAAGGCGATGAATATGAACTAGCCTTTCGCATGCGATCACTGTCTCAAAATTTAGTATGACGCATATAAAGGCACAAGCACTAATCCGATGAGTACTAACCCTGAGCAAAATAGTGCGGTGTCTGATCGCAGCTGGCCTAGCGCGAGCGCTCCGCCGCGCGGCACTTCTCGCTCATCGTCTTCTACGCAGTGCAAATCCATGCTTTTGCACCGAGTGTCGAAGCGCTAGCAAGCGAAAGCGTAACTCTGTTGTGATATCTGGTGCCATTTTTATTTACCACGGCACGCGAGTAATAAATGCACATAAAGACAATGAGAACAACACTTGTCATGCAGGATATAGGCCCTGCTTTTTTGGCGCCGCATTATAGCTGCGGCAACCGCAGGCGGACTGCCTCCACTCACATCCCTATATAGCCGCATACAAATAGCGCGTGTGAATACAGATCTTTGCTAAAGAAACGCAGAGTGGGACTCACCGGCCATGCGATTCATCCAGGCTTAGTAAAACGGCGCAGGAGTCTTCGTTCCCCTAACAGATGAGAAGACGTCGCAGCACTCTTCATGGCTTACCCGTTGAAACTCGCCAATGTTGACAGGCCGAAATCCTGGTCGTTGGCTCCCAAAACACACTCCTGCTCACCTTCCTATTGAATGAGTTGTTCACACGTGTCCGCCCTACAAGTGCTCAAGCAATGCCTCAAAGAGGCAAATAATACATGGCTTGCACTGACGTCGTAGCTGGGAAGCCTGGGATACTGTTCCGCCATGTTGGTGCAGTCGCAGCGGCCGTGGTGCACTTGATGCAATTCGCGCGTACGGTGTACTTCGACGGCGTTGCGATGGTTATCTGCGCTGTTGTTGGATGCTCCAACCGCACTTGTTGGGCGAAATCAACAAACACAAACTTTTTTCGTCTTCCAAAGGTCATCGAGCATCAAGGTGACCGTACGAAAGCTTTATGCGCGAAGCGACGGGAGGTGTGGCTGGCTCGTATAAAACGTGCCGATCTCAACACCGAAAGGACGGGCATACGTGTTTGCGGCGCCCACTTCGTAAAAGGTAAGTTCGTTGCATATGCACAGTGTTTATTTAGGTGCATGACGTACAAGCATTGCGGAAAATCTCATTTTAAACAAATTTTTCTTGCACTTTGTAGGCAGACCATCAAAACTGTGGGAGGAGACGGGCCCGGACTGGGCCCCTACGCTTTTGCTCGGCTACAGCGCAAAACATGGTGATCCCGGTCGCCACGCTCGCGCGGCAAGACGACGGACCCAGAAACGCGCGGCTCAAGCGGAGTGTCAGGCTGAGGAGTCGGGAACAATGGAGGCTACGAATCCAAATTAACATTGGGCACATCTCTGCGAAGGCACACGTCACTGTCGATCTTGTCGCGCTACCGGACCGTCGAAAACGGCAACAGCGATGAGCTTGATCACTTAATGCGGGCCATAGTGCGCGACGCGACAGGCGAGACCTAAATTGTTGGTCGACAAATCTGTAGCGAGCGATAACAATCTCTCCACGCATGACCATTTCTTTTTTGCGCAATAACTTGTTGGGTTTCCAAACTAAGATAAACCAGCAACGGTTCCTTTCATATGCCCATAAAAATAGAATAACTCGTGATTTAATCTGAAGTCGTCCAGGTTCAGTACATATGAAGAAATGAATCACTAGCCTGACAGTTTGTAAACAGTTCTTTTTAAAACTTTACTGAGTGATTGCTTACACTCAGTCACTTGTGGATTTAATAACCGTTATTTCTTTACTCTAATCCTTACAAAGATCAATGCCCTGCGGCTTACCTCTCCAAGTAGAAGCACCTTGTTCCCTTGCAGCTGTTTTGCCGACAGTCCCTTCACCCAGCCGCTAGTGAAATAATTATGCGCCTCGGTGGACTTAAACGCCTTCATTTCTTCAAGGGTCAGAAAGCTTGCAGAAAAAACAAGGTAATTGACGATGTCACCGTAACAAATCTCTGGAAATATGTCGACATCGCTTGTGTCCGTTCCCGGCCACAGCATGAACGGGTCGATATTATCGCAGAGACGCACTTTTTCCGCATACCGAACGCGCTCCGACCCCGTAAGAGCTAAGCGGTAGGTAGCGTCTAAAGGCTGCTTACTGAGAAGCGGCGGCATGCCACACAAAAGGCAACAAAATTGCACGTGTTACCACTAGCGAGGAAACGCGTGCGATACGCACTCCACCGACTCCGCACAGACTGCACCAACATGTCCGCCGCAGCGCGCGCCGCCGGACGTGACGTCACATGCAAACCATGTATACAAAACACGACCTGTCGGTTCCGCTGCAATGGCGCCGACGGCTGCGCTTTCGTGTCGGTGAAAAATTACAACCGACAAAAAAAATTGTTTTTTAAACCATGAATACTTATATTATCTTCACAACAAAGACACTGCATTTATTTTAAATTATTTTTAGATTATTTAAGAATACTAAAGCGCATTCAGTTACTTTTTCTGGCATGTCGTTTGTAGAAGCTGCGATCCTGTGATCCCCTGAAGTGACCCGGATGCTCTAGCAGACGACGGAGCAGACGACGGTGTTGACTGAATGCAATTTCGTTTGATGCCAGATAAAATCACTAAGTTGCGACAAAAACAGCGAAGAAAAGCGCCGTATCTCAAGCTGGCGAATATCGTGGATAAGTTGAATGCAGTTGGCACTATGGAGAGTAGCTGCGATGCATTAATTTGCGCGACACTGGCACGCTCACCGGAGATCATGAAACTTAACAGCTTAATCGGTGACCAGTACAAGCGGAGTGCTTTGATATCAACTGCGTTACGAAACTATGTCGATACTTGCGTCTCACTTTAGCTAATATGCAACAGCGGTTAGCACTCGCCGCATCCTGATCGCGTGTAGTTTAACAAGCAAGAGCCCACTAGCGCATCGAAGCAGACGTGTTTTCGAGCTCGTATCGTTACGAAAAATACGAGTTGTTTTGGCACGTACTGGAATTGAAGTTCTCAGCCTGTGCGTCACGGACGGTGACGATGGCGTCGCGGACGATCTTAACTAAGACTCGCCGCAAAGCAGCCGATAACCCAAGCATATGTGCGTTAAAGGTTGTTCACCAGTAGTGCAAGCGTGGGCATAAAGTATCGCTCAGTCGCAGCGCCAGTCGCTCGGTTCTCGATTTTCCAGCCTTCCGAGTGAACGTCGCAAGCTGTTGAGCCAATCAGTGAGCCAGCGGGAGTGAGCGAGGCGAGCTTTCGGGAACGACGCCGCCCGCGGGCGCGCCGGGCAATGAACTACGCGCTACCCCCTGGCTGCCCTAGTCGTCGCTAAGCCTAGCCGGTTTCGCATCGATGCAGCAGCTGAGTGCACTTCGAAACTGGCTAGCGCTGAGGCGCTGCTCTCGTCATCGTTTTACTGTGAACCTCGTCTCATAGTAAAACAAAGATATGCTCGGTTTCCGCGACACCTTCAGGAGCAGAGCCAGCGGAGGCCAGGGGAGCCGCGATTGAGCAGCAGCAATTAAAGGCGCCGTGGGGAGACATTTGTTTGTATTCCTGTTATCGCTTGTATACCAACGACTCGATATTGGCCAACGATACTCCATTCGACGGCTTAGTATGGACTTGCACAAATATTACTGTCGCATTTTTCTGACGCTGGCGGCCGGTATTCAGGCCGGCATGCCGCGCCCGTACGTTATCATGTCGCTCAACTGTATGGCCGTGGTGCACATCAAAACCCCCAGGCATCCTCCTTTTCGCTCATATTGTCATAGCACACAGTCACACTGGGACCAGAGTAGTTTAGAGGACCGAGCGCGGGTGCACAGGAGCTAGACTGTGTCAAAGCAGGCGAAACTCTTTAAAGCGCGCGGTTGACGTCAGTCCCAAGACTTTATTCTCATTTCGACCGAGAATCAAATCGGTTCAAACTCACCGGCCGCCGCATTTCACCTTCGGCTGCATACGCTGCTGTCTATATTTAGCGACATTTTCGTGTCACCGTCATGAAATTTTCAGTGAAGGCAATGAACGACATCGTAAAGTATTTTTTTGCTATTTTATGATAAGCACCACGTCACTGCCGCTAAAAAAAATTCTCCGCCAACACTGCATCAGCGTTGAACTTAAGAGCGTTAGCTACGAGAGCTTCAAGTGTTTAGATCGGGGTGCTAGATCGGGGTGCTCAGCAAAAGTGGAGAAGACAAAATACAAACATCTGAGGGCATTTCGTTTCGGAAACAGTCGTTCTAAGATACAAGCAGCGTCATCTACTTCAAAGATTTTGCACTACCATTGCGATTTACAGCAACCTTCGCTATATCCGGTATGTTTCCTCCTTATATATCAGTTAACGAATTTCATAAACGTGTGCATTAGAACAAGATGAATTGTTTGACTGCATCCGGAACTCTCTGCGACAAACGATTAGGCCTTATGGCTGTTTGGAAGTCCCCGGAATGCACGGTTTGGGGGCGAAAAGGTCGTCGGTGCGAATCCCACACATATTTTGGGCTTCATCTAAATATTTATTTTATCCTCAGGAACATGACAAGTCAAATGACACCACTTCGATCGTTATGCGTCCAACGGGCGGCCCCCAAATTTGATGCAAATGGGGGTCCCCGGGGTTCCACTTCGATAGCCGCTATACTGGCATATGTAAAACGGATCGAAGGTATCTGTGACAACTGAGGCTCTACGCGCCCGCTGTTGCTATGTGATATAGTGTGGTAACTGTCTTGGCTAATTTGACCTTCCCTGCAGACAGACGTAAGTAGTAAGAGCTGACGCTCTTAAAACTGAAACGCGCGGAAAAATGATATCGGGGTTGCTTTGAACATTTATACAGAGAACTGCGTGCATGTACACACATGCTGTCTTTGTGTAGCCGGATGGTTATGGCGAGTAATTTTCCCTGATTGACGATTAACGACATTCTTTTCCGCGACGCATAGAAGTGTCCTTGGTTTTTTCTGCGCATATAGTAGTAGCGGTACATAATGTTGCATGGGTTGAACATGTCACAGAAGCCAAGAGGACACTGACTTTCAGTAGCGCCATTCGACTTGTGCACACCGATTGGTGTGCAGGCGCTGTCGTGGCTGCAGCTACATGCCGCCACCGCAAGAGCGTGCGGATATGCAGGCACCGCTGGCTTCGCCGCTTGTGCATACAGATTTTGGGCTTTCAAAGCCGCATTATACTCTTGAGCATGCACTACTTTCGTCACATTGTCATGTGGGAACAGAAGGGAATTAGGTGAGTGCTCGAGCAGTGCCTCTCCTCTAAGCCAATTCTCGTTCGGTGAGAGAGCCAGGTCGCGGGAAGCGAGTTGAAAACTCGATTCGCCAATGTGAATGAGCACTTCATTTCGCTCGGTGCCCGTCACCAACAGAGCAGAGCACCTCGCATCCTCTTCGAGACTCGCCACAGTGAACGCGCTTTGAAGCATCTTTGGTCAATTTGATCCTATCGCTGTCACAGGACCGCACGACAGTATTTCTAGAATTCTGCAGTAAACTAATTACCCTCACCAGGAATCTGTCGTATGATGCATCCCATGATAGGTATCTTTCGCGCGGCACAATCCACGACAGGTATCTGTCGCGTGACTCATCCCACGACTGGTATCTGTCGCGCGGCATATCCCACGACAAGCTGTTGTGTCGCGCGACAGGCCGCACTACAGGTACTTTTGTCGCGTGAAAAGAGGCGCGCTAGAAGTCTGTCGCGCGACTGAACCCACGACAGGCAACTTTGCTGAGGCACGCAATCTCTGTCGCGCGGCACGACACCCACTGTCGCGCGACAGTACCTGCGACAGAAACCTGTCGCGCGACAAATGCTGCGACAGGGACCTTCTTCGCACGACAAAATGCAGGAAAGATGTCTGTCATGCGGCAGAACCTACTACAAACAACTTTGTCGCGCGAAAAAACCCACGACACGAAGCTTGTCGCACGACACAAGGTACGACAAGACAGCTTGTAATGCGACACAAAATTGTGTCGCGCGACAGATGCGCGGCAAAAAATTCTGTAGTGCGTTTTGATCGGGCTTGCTTCAGCGCTTCCGCGCGTTCTTCGATTCTCATCAAAACACCATGGGTCATGCAACAGTGGTTCTCCACCATATCGACACTGGAACACATCGACCTTTGCGCCAGCGCCCTTACCGCGTCTCCTCCACTGAGCGCCGCATAATTGATGATCAGGTGAGCGACATGCTACACCGTGGAGTGATCCAGCCCTCTCACAGCCCGTGGGCTTCTCCCGTTGTACTCTTCAAGAAAAAGGACGGTTCCATTAGATTCTGCGTCGACTACCGCCGGCTAAACAAAATTACTCGGAAAGACGTCTATCCCTTGCCTCGTATAGATGACGCGCTTGTCTGCCTGCAGGGGGCAGAGTACTTTTCTTCGTTAAATCTGCGCTCTGGATACTGGCAGGTGCAAATGGCCGAAGCTGATCGCCCGAAAAGAGCTTTCATCACGCCTGATGCGCTGTACGAATTTAATGTGATGCCCTTCGGTCTCTGCAACGCGCCTGCAACTTTCGAGTGCATGATGAACAACATCCTACGCGGGCTGAAATGGCAAACATGCCTCTGCTACTTGGACGATGTTGTCGTATTCTCCCGGATTTTCCGTCTCATCTTCTTCGTCTTTAGAGTGTACTTCAGTGTCTCAGTGGCGCTGGCCTGCAGCTTAATTTGAAGAAGTGTCACTTTGGCGCCCGACAGCTATCTTAGGCCACGTCGTGTCCAAGGATGGTGTCCTACCGGACCCCGCCAAGCTACGAGCAGTTGCTGATTTCCCGAAGCCCACCTCCCTGAAAGAACTTAGAAGCTTTATTGGACTTTGTTCGTACTTTCGTCGGTTCGTAATGACTTTTTGCTGCAATTATCGCCCCACTGACACAACTTCTCGCCGGCGGCCACAACTTACCGGCCTGGTCCACTGCATGCGACGAAGCTTTTGCCATGCTGCGCCATCTTTTCACCTCCCCTCCGATCTTGCGCCATTTCGACCCTTCCGCCCCTACAGAATTCCACACGGACGCCAGCGGCATCGATTTGGGTGCCGTTCTTGCTCAACGGGAACCTGGCTTCAATGAGCACGTCGTTGCTTATGCAAGCCGTGCACTCACAAAAGCGGAGACTAATTATTCCGTCACGGATAAAGGATGTTTGGCAATTATTTAGGCGATCACAAAATTTCGCCCTTACTTATATGGGCGCCCGTTCGCTGTCATCACAGATCACCATGCCCTTTGCTGGCTGTCGTCACTCAAGGATCCTTCTGGCCGCCTCGCTCGTTGGGCTCTCCGATTACAAGACTACGACTTTCAGGTCATTTACAGCTCCAGACGCAAACACTCCGATGCTGACGCCCTATCCCGCTCTCCTGTGTCCTCTGAACTCGACCAACCCTCTATTTCCAGCCTCACATCTTCTTTCAATACCATTGATATGGCTTCTGAGCAGCGCAAAGATCCCTGGATAGCTTCTACTCTCGATATCTTAGCCAACCGCTCTGCCAGCCCCCCTTCTAGAGCATTCCGTCGTCAAGCCCGTCACTTTGTCGTGCGTAACCAGCTGCTGTACCGTCGCAACTGCCTACCTGTGGTCGCAAATGGCTGCTCGTGATTCCCCGGCATCTCCGCTCCGCTCTTTGTGCCAGTTATCATGATGACCTGCAATGTGCTCATGCCGGTCTGCTTAAAACTTTTACCCGCCTACGTCTTCGGTATTATTGGCGAGGCATGTACCGTTCTGTCCGTCAGTACGTCCGCTCCTGCTTCGAATGTCAGCGGCGCAAGGATCCACCACAGCACTCACCGGCTCCTCTGCAACCTTTACCTTGTCCGGCCCGTCCTTTCGACCGTCTTGGAATGGACCTTTATGACCAACTTCCTAGCACTTCTGCTGGGCACCGTTGGATCATTGTCGCCATATATCATCTCACGCGCTATGCGGAAACTTCCCCGTTACCAGCTGCAACGGCCTCTGACGTCGCCGGTTTTATACTTCAAAACATCATTCTTCGCCACGGTGCGCCTCAGGAATTGCTCAGCGACCGAGGTCGCGCCTTCTTGTCCGGCGTCCTGGAGGCCCTTCTTCGGGAGTGTCACATCGTCCACCATACAACTTCATCTTACCATCGCCAGACGAACGGCATGACCGAACGCTTTAACCGGACCCTCGGCGACATGATGGCCAAGTACATTTCATCCGATCACTCCAACTGGGACCGCATTCTACCATCCGTTACCTATGCTTACAATTCTGCAATGCAAGCAACTACTGGTTTCTCCCCGTATTTTCTTCTCTACGTTCGGGAGCCATCTTCAATTATGAACACCATACTCCCTTACCGCCCAGATTCCTCCGAATTTACAACCGTTTCTCAAGCTGCTGCGCATACCGAAGAATGCCGTCAATTGGACCGTTCTTTTACGGTTGACGATCAGTACCGTCAAAAAAGTGCCACGCCACTTCTACCTGTCTGCCGCCGGGTTACCTTCCTGACTTCTTAGTTTGGCTTTTGGTGCCCTCCTCAAGCCCGCGCCCGTCGACAAAACTGCGAAGCAAATACCACGGCCCCTTCAGCAGTTCAGCAGACATTTCCAGGTAACTACCTCGTCGAGCCCCACTCGCCTTCGCCTGATCATCGACGCCGCGGCCGCGAAATCGTCCACTTCTGCCTGAAACCCTACTAAGACCCCACTATTATGTCGTGCCCTTAGGCCGCCGGGATGGGGCCTTTTCACCCCGGGGGTATTGTAAGACATACATTTGGGGTTTGCTGCTCCAGCGGCCAGTGCCGCCGAAGGAGAGAAAGCTGAAGAACACGAAGCTGACGCAGTTCATTTGGCGAAGAAGACGAAGCTGAAGCTCTCGAACTCTTGTCTTGGAGCAACGCTGTGTCAACGAAGATTTTGCCTGTCCACATTTCTTGTGTGTCTGATTTGCGTGTTTACATAAGATATATTTATCTATAAAAAGCAAACGTTAAAGAATACCGATTGTAATACTGAGTGCTGAACAAACTGGTACAGGTTTCGTTTATAAAAATGCACAAGTTACCTTACATACCTAGAACCACACATGTAGTTTGAATCCATCCTGAACCGGGCTCAATGCAGCTTCTCACCATCTCTTGCACATTTTTAGCCATTTGTGGCCACATACACATTCCACCACGTATCCAGCTGCGCCAACAGCATCTCCTTCGCCAGGAAACTTGACAATGGTTTTGGGGAAGAAAATAATATACATTAGTGAAACTTTCATGATTCGCCTCTTTACAAATGATATGCCCTCAGTGGCAAGTGGAAGAAATTACACTGATAACTGAAGATGCATAGTAGTCTCATAGCAGTCATTCATATGAAAAGACTGTCACCTTTCTGAGCCAATGAAGGGAATCCAATATGGAACGAGATGTGAAAATGCAACATACAAGCAACTTCAAAAAAAATTTGTTGGGTGGTATATTTAGCTAGAGCAAGAAACACCCTCGCTTAGGCAAAAGGGAAGAACTATTGGTTATGGCTGCCACAATGACATTACAAACATTTATGTAGCCTTTGCTGACTTCACACATCCTTCCCTGTCCGCTTGCTCAACTCCGTGCAACAAAACAATCATAATCATAATTAAAACCACTTGTTTTTAAACTAATTTAATTGCAGTGCATCAACCCAATCATTTAGTTTCAGTTCCATTCTTTCTTAGTGAAAATAGCAAATCCTTTAACAAGCATAGTTTAGAGTAAAACAACCGTAGGTACATTAAATATCGATATAGCAAATGTAAGCGCTCATAGATATGCCGAGATATACTCCAAGTATCTGTTAGAATAACATATTTTATCATTGGGGAAAAACATCAAGGCATCCCTAGGAAATAATATTTGCCGAAAAAAACGAGCTGTTGTATAATAAATACGAAATAAAGTCGACCAAATTGTCATACAAAGAGAAAAGTCTAAACGCTATTTATAAGCTGCACTGCCGGCTGAGATTTACCCATATTACTAAACATGGCTTCACTGACTTTTCTCCCAAAAAGAGGCATATCCAGAAAAGCAAAAAACAATTACAAATGAAACACTAGGGCAACATATTTATTATTTTTTTTTATTCAAATACCTCACGGGCTCCGACTGGAGTATTATGTGAGGGGGGTTACATAACTGGGGTGGAAAAAAGAAGCAAGTAGAACATGGTTATTTTTAACATCGTTATACAAAGAACAAGCAACCAACCAGAAAATAGAACTAAATTGAAAAACTAAATTGAAAAACGCACTACAGAACGCACTTCAGAAGAAAATGCTACTTATTTTTTCTTTGAAAATAACATGATCTGAGATGTGAACAATGTTATCAGGAAGACTATTCCAATAAATGATTGCACGGGGCAGGGCTGATGAGTTGAATGCAGTGGTCCTTCCCGAAAGGCGCTTAAAACTGAGGTGATTATGCAATCGGTGAGATGTGCGGGCCGGTTTTGTAAGGGGTAGTGTGAAGGAATGATGGCTGTAAACAATTTTATGGAAGAGGCAGATAAGTGCTATTGTTCTGCGAGATTCTAAGGATGAAAGGGATAACGAAGCCTTAATGTTAGTTATACTGGAATGTCGGCAATAGTTGCGAGAAATGAAGCGAGCGGCACGATTTTGTACGCGCTCTAGGGAATTAATTAGGTACTGTTGGTGAGGTGACCAAATGGAAGATGCGTATTCCATTTGAGGGCGGACGAATGTCTGATATGCGAGCTGGCGTGTGGAAGAAGGCGCACCTCTGAGGTTACGCTTTAAATAACCTAATGTACGGCTAGGTTTGGCAGCAATTTTTTCTATGTGGGTTTTCCATGAGAGATTAGATAAAAAGTGAACGCCAAGGTACTTGTACGATGACGCAAGAGTGACTGGACTGTTGTTAAGCGAGTAAGTGAAAAGGTAATTAGACCGTTTACGGCTAAATGTCATTAACTAGCATTTATCAGTGTTAAGGGACATTAGCCATGATGAGCACCAGTTATTAGATGTAGATCTTCTTGAAGGGCGATGTGGTCATTAAAGGAGCGGATTTTGCGATAAATAACGCAATCGTCTGCAAACATTCTGAGTGTTGAGGTAATGCTTAATGGGAGGTCATTGATGTAAATCAGAAAAAGTAACGGGCCTATTACACTACCTTGCGGTACGCCTGATGTTACATCAATTAAATGGGATGAATGGTTATCAATAGAAGTGAATTGTTTTCGAAATGATAAAAAGTTTCTTATCCAAGAAATTGTTAATGAATCGAGGCGCAATGATGAGAGTTTCGCTATTAAACGACAGTGTGGAACGCGGTCAAAGGCTTTAGCATAGTCTAGGAATATACAGTCGATTTGAAGATTTTCGTCCATACCGTGAAAAAGCTCATTAGTAAATTCGAGTAGTTGTGTTTCACATGATAACCCTTTTCTGAACCCATGTTGTTTTGAAAAGAAGAAACCGTTGCCTTCTAAATGTAATGCCGTGTTAGATGCAATGATGTGTTCGAGAAGTTTGCAAGATATACATGTCAGAGATATTGGGCGATAGTTAGCAACGTCAGTTCGGTCACCGGATTTGAAAATTGGAATAACTTTTCCAATTTTCCACTCGTATGGTACCTCGCCTGTTGAAAGTGATTGCCGAAATATATGAGTGAGTATGACGCTGGAATGAGCCACGGTATGTTTCAAAATTTTCGAATTAATCCCGTCAATACCACATGAAGTACTTAATTTCAGATTGTTAATCAATGTCGCAACGCCATCAACAGTAACGTCTATTGGGCTCATGTAGTCATAGTCATATTCTGATGGCGATGGAATATTGGAATAGTCTTCCTTCGTGAACATATTGGCGAAAAAGTTATTGAAAGTCTGAGGGCGTTCGTCTTGAGCAATGGGGTCTCCAGCCTCATCAATAAACGTAAAATCTGAAGAAGTTTCGGAAGGTGATAATGTTTTCCAACATTTTTTTGGATTGTGCTTAAGGAGGGATTGCAGATCGTGAGCCATGAACTTATGCCTAGCTTTCCGTATGGCCGCGCAGTATTCTTTATCAGCGTTTTTATGTTTTTCCCATGATGCGGGTGTTTTGAGCCGTTTAGCTGTTTTAAAAAGTCGTTTTTTTTGTTCATCAACGTACGCAGGTTCCTGTGGTACCACGGGTTAGATGAGTTAGCACGGAAAGATATGCGGGGTATATAGGTGTTCATTAACTGCGTGAGCTTATCTTTAAAGTGACGCCAGTTTTCGTTAACAGATTGATTAGGAAAGGATTGCAGAAAGGAATTATTTTATTTTATTTTTATTTATTCAATACTGTAGGCCTTTACGGCCCAAGCAGGAGGGGCATACACTTGGCATCAGCGTATAGAACGAAGATAGCAAATAATAATTTCAAAACACTTGTTCTATGGGCAATAGAACATGAGCAAAACAAGGACTAAACGAAATGCAAACCGAGCTCTTGTAAGCCGAGGTTAATGGCATCGTAGTTCGCTCTGTTATAGTCGAAGATATATTTCTGAGGTGGTCTGCGTTGGTGTGACGGCATTTTCAGAGTGAAATGGAGCAGTTTGTGATCACTGAAACCATCCGTGAGGGAGACCGGGCTTATATTGTCTGGAGCCGATGTGAGAACAAGGTCTAATATGTTAAGGTCGCGCGAAGGTTGAGAAACTAGCTGAGTTAAAGAAAAGTCTAATGTTAGTTCAACGAAATTAAGTGAGTCCTGTGCCGATGCATTTGAGGTATTCCAGTTGATATTCGGGTAATTAAAATCACCGAATAAATAAATGTCGGCCTTTGGGAAGTTACTTCTTATATCTAAGAGGTTGGCATGCAAATTTGTTACGAAAGCGTCTGAACTATCTGGTGGTCGGTAACATATGCCAAGAAGAGACTTAAGCGATGAGGACATGATGCAAACCCATAAAATTTCTAGAGGGGACGAAATGTTAACACGAAAGGAAGGAATGTGTTTTTTTATGGCGATCATCACGCCACCTCCTCTTTTATTAGGTCTGTCATTCCGGTAGATAACAAAATCACAAGAGTCAGGTAAGATTTCGTCGTCAGTTATATCCGAGTGCAGCCACGTTTCTGTTAAAGATAATATGTCAGAGTTACTATCTTCAAGATATGAGTAAAGTTCGGTGCGCTTTGGAAGGATGCTACGTATGTTAGTGAAAGATATGGAAAGCGAAGGGTGGGCAGTGCCGCCGTATGAAGGTTGTGGCTGATAGTCAGAATTGTGTACAACCGCTCTTCGTTTTTGCTATCGGGTACATTGTTTGACAGTGTCAGAAGCAGCGTCGTACATATATACAGTGTCGTTCATGCGCAGTTTATCGACCCTAAGCTTAAACGATCCGCCCTCCGACTTTGCGAAATCTATCAGTTTTTTCCTGGCCAGGCGTGTTGGGAAAGAAAAATCTTCGCGAACGACATACTGTGTGTCTTTAAACTTGTGACCTTTATCTATGATCTGCTGTTTGTCCTTGTAGTGAGCAAACTTGACGATGATCGGCCTACACTTCTCTGGTTGGTATCGACCAAGCCGATGAGCCCTTTCAATTTGTGTTGGCCCAAGTGTGCAGCCAAGGTGTTCCGCACACAGCTCCAACACCTTTGTTTCTGAGCTAGACCATGTTTCGGACTCGTTGTCAGGTATACCAAAGAAAAGTAGGTTAGAGTGGCGAAGTCTGTTTTCTGTGTCGTCACATCGTGAGGTAATTATCTTTAATTGCTCGGTTATATTTGAGGGACCTATTGTAGACAGTTCTGTGGATGGCGTAGAAATGGTAGATTTCATTTCTACCATTTCGACCTCGATTGTGCGAATTCTGGCAGATAGCTGTTTTAGTTCAACGTCCACTGATGCCTGCCATTGTTTCAGGGCGCGTAGGTCATTCCTGATACCATCCTGGCCAGATTCAATTTTCTGGACTGTCTCGAGTACAGTTGCCAGGACGCTTTCTTGATCGGTGCCAGGCGGACCGGGATTTGACTCTACGTCTCCAGAGAGCACTAACAGGATGCTGCTAATACAGAGTGCCATTCTAGTCTTACAACCCGTAAGAACATGCAACCAGTGTCTGGGGCACGACACCACGAACAAAAAACGATTCGAGGTTTTAGCAGATAAAGGGTCATCATTGTAACTAACCTGGAAGAACACGAACGGTGAGCGCTTCATGTTGAAAGCGGTGTCGTGCCCCAAGAAAACGCTGTCCGGTTGCAGATTATATCCCGCACTTCCAACGCTGATAGCGTAAAAGAGGAAAAATGGCAAAACCATTGCCAAATGGAAGCTTCACACACTTGCACAATACTTCAGAAAATGGCCACACATAGAGAGGAGAGGGGTTAGAGACCGAGAACACACTGAGAAGTGATGACAAGCAAGGGTTGTCATAAAGGTTACGTTTAACAGAAAACTTATGACTAACAAGAAGCACATCTCTAGAGTGATACTCCACAATAATGTTCACAACATCAATCACTGTTCCATCCAACAGGAGACACGTGTTGTTAGGGCATGCCACAATCAAAGTGAAACATCTGTGTGTTACAAGTGTGTGTTAAAAACATCTGTTGGCCCTCAAAATGATCTTTTAAAGGACCATCATCATGAGGGAAAAGCAATGTTCGCTCCAGCTGATTCCTTCCGGCCTGTGCACTGCTCGACGCCGCCCTATCCTCCTGTAGAGCTGTTCAAGTGTCTTACCAGGCTTACGGATAAGCCTCTTTAATCGCTGTATAAAATTATCAAACGGGAAGGCACTCCAGCTGTCTAAATGCCCTAAGTTTCTAAAATCTTCTGCCAGGTGTATAAGACCATGGACATTATGAGACACAAAATCTATACCGTATATATCTTTAAAGGTGTTCACAAAGTGCTGCAGCAACTGTTCACCATAGTCTACAAACTGCACACACAATCTGGGTGAAACTAAGATTGTAACTGCACAATGTAAAACCATGAATTTTTTATGCAAATCACTTATTACACGGTCATAAAAAGCTACACGCCCTAGGTAAAGCAAAAGGAGTCGAAACACTGTTGCATTCCACCTGTCTAGCTCACTCATTGGCCTTGGTCTGCGGTTAAACTCGTATGAAATACAAAGTACAAGGATTTCTGTTCTTTGAGAAATCTCATTCTTTACTAGACAGGCCGTTCTGAATGAATATTGACCTTGAAACCAGAGCCGCAGCAGCTTATGCATGACCCCAGTGCACAACAAAGTGCATGCAGTCAAGAGGAAC
This sequence comes from Amblyomma americanum, assembly GCA_030143305.2. Classification (NCBI taxonomy): domain Eukaryota; kingdom Metazoa; phylum Arthropoda; class Arachnida; order Ixodida; family Ixodidae; genus Amblyomma; species Amblyomma americanum. Next base: position 172,347 of record JARKHS020015143.1, read on the forward strand.
CTGTTTGACTAAGTCAAATGAGAGGTTCTCAAGAATTGATGTGCCAATATGGTGGTCCTCATCACTGTCCTCTCTAAATGTGACATCTGTTCTAGGGGCCGCATTCAGCTCTGGGAAGCACATTCCGCCATTTACAAACCCACTCTCTGTTACACAGTTCGTACAGCTGCTGTATCCACTGTGACTTTTTACTGAGAGCCCAAATGCACGGGGAGGTGCATCACAAACTACAGCCAGGATTTGTACTTCGATGACTCTTCCCCTCAAAAATACTCCTCCTTCTTGTGCTTAACTGAGTTCTGAAACAAACTTCTTCAAGAACTCATTGCTGTTTGCAGGTTTTCTGTGCCAAAAGTACGCACCAATGGGAAAACTCTTACTTCTTTCAACGTTTTTCAATTGACGCAGTATGGGCCAAAACTGCGCCTTGGTGCTCTTAGTAAGAGACTAGCCGTCTATGTTAACATTGAGTTCTAGAAGGTGAGGTATGGTGCATGTTTTTCTCAAAGCATGTTGTTGACCAGCCACGAAACCAAAATGGTAGTAGAGTCCGTTTCCAATACCTTCTATTACTACAATTCGCCTGGGCGTTTCTAGCAACGACACAGCAGACCTCGGCAGTTGAGCAAGATGAGATCAGCTGGAGATTATTTTCGGAGGTCTTTCAGAAGCGCTGTGATGCAGCGGTGTGTAATGTTGAATTTAACTGCCCAAGATTTCAAACGGGCTTTAAGGCACCCTGTTTTGCTGTCACTTACAGTAAACTCAAACAACGCCGCCGGCAGCACACGAGCCCGTTGAAGAGCACCAGGCGATAAACATGCATGGAGTTCATGCTGGGGAATGCACGCCACTGAAACGTGCGCTGAGGACGGCAAGGTCTGAGAAAGAATCACATAACTCAGGTTCCCCCATCTGAGTGGTCCAAATCAATTTCTGCTTCGCACGGCGCCTGCAAGCTCGTGCACAATAGCTGCGATGACGCAGTTCGGAGGCTGACATCTACAGCGTCTCTAACGCGACGCCGAAATGAACGTCCAGAATGACCCGTGTCGTGTCCTGCGTATCAATCAAGGTTGCTCTTAAAGAGGAAGTGGCTTTTTCATCACATATATGTATAAAAAGATCAGTTTTCAAAAATTTAAACCTTTCTCTGTGCGAATTGCATGATATCTCATTCAAGCTGAGATTCACCAGGAAGTGTTTGCAAAAAAGTCAACTGCAGTGGTCCAGTATATTTTAAGCGCTCGAAAAATTTGCACATTTTACATAATTTTGCAGTGCAGCATCCGAGCGGCATTTATCTTAATTTTGCTCGGCACAAAGGTTACGATCCTACACTTTCATATCTGACGCCACAGTTCCATGCAAACGGACAAAACAAAGAAATTCAAGCACTTGCCGCGCGTCAACGTAATAGGCAATATTGGCTTCCGCCCAGCGTTCTCCGCCGAAGGTGAGTTCGCGCGGGAACTCCAGAAAGAAACGCCTTGCATAGCGAGTCGCGGTGCCGCGTTGATCTTATGCAGCTAAACAACGCAAGCATACAGTCATGCTCCTTTGGGACCAATACCACTCGCCATACAGGACTAAGACTAAATAACGGCTCCATGGCTACCTTATGCCCTTCGTGCAAAGGAGTCGTATGAACAAGATGTGAAGAATGACTTACCTTTGGACGTCGTGCGCATGGCCACGCCAGCGCAGGTCGATCCAATGCGTGTTGCAATCGGTGACAGACCGCTCTACGCGCACAGACAATGCAGACTAGCGTGCCAAACGCCAAACGCGCCAAAACACACGCTGCCGGCGCCAACGGCCCGCTCTGCCGAAAGAATCAAAGCGGTACACGGCAGGACCCCAGCGCCTCAAAGGCCTCATATATGCATCATTTATGATTTGTTTCAGCGTAGGCATAAATGATAAAACGCATTTGTTTCTTAATTGATGTCGAAATAATCTTAAATTTGGTTTTTATTTTTATTTATTATCCACTGCCGACATTTGAGCGCGGCACACTTGAAAGTTCGAGGAAGAACCTATAAATAAACTGCGTTGCATACGTGCTGAACACGAGGTCGGGTTTAGATGCCAGATTGATCGAAAAGCGAAGAAACGACTCGAACATTACCTTCAAGGCCGCAGTGTTTATTATATACCTGGCGAGGCGAAAATATTTATGCAGGTTATTTGAGAGACAAGCATCCCTGTAAAATGCGCCTGATATGAAAAGTGAACATATATCGAGGTAAAGAAAGATACTGCAGGAGCAGCTCTTACAAAGCTTTGCACAAAATTACAGTAAGAATGCATATCAAGTAAGCGTCCACATTATAACCCGAACGGGAGATCCAGGAGATAACGGGTCAGAAAATCTAAAAGGAGGACTTCCCACAGACATCCTGCGGAAGTACGCAAATGAGGTGGGAGATGCGGATATGATTCGGATATCCCTGGGTCCTGGTGTTGTCACAGGGTTTTGTCTTTTCCTACGATCTGTGTGACAGGACAATCAGTACTTCCAGTACACGCACCAGCAGACCCTTAATTGGCGTGAACTTCCGCTTCTGTTCCATTCTCTGCGATTCACAGATGACACGGATTTCTTCCGACTAAGACACGCTATGCAAACTTTAATGCGGGGGCTATCTTTGAATTGCCTCCGTACATCTCCAAATGCAGCTTAAACGGGCTATGGCCCAGAAGTCGTATCGAAGGTGTGTTGTGTGTGTGTGAAGGATGCCAACAGTCACCTAAACAAAGGTGCATCGGGGATTGTTTCTTTTTTTTATTTGCAGAGCTGATAACACTTCGATTAATCTGTCGCTTAAAGAAAAGTACTTACAAAGCAGCAGCAAAAGAAACATGCGCCGGTGGGATCTGAACCCACGACCTCCGAATATAGGATCCGGTGCGTCCGGATATTCGGTGACTGTTGGCTTCCTTCCTGTTAGTCAGACGAGTCCCTCATTTCCCTTACCTTGTCTACTAAATATATATATATATATATATATATGTCGCGCGGCCGCCCAAGCGGGTCAAGAATTCCCGCCAAACAGCACAAATGGCAACGGCCCTTGGGAAGATAGAATAACAGTGATTAGTCACCCAGCCTCCTCTCTGTTGCCTGAGGCGCGAGAAAGGGAAATAGAAGAACAGCGGGTGTCACCGGCAACAGCCGCGCAAAGACAAAGGCGGGAAGCCCGGATTCCCACAAAACGTAAAACTGGATGCAGACTACTTGCGAGAGAACGATACCAGGGTCGGAACAACGTTAAGGTATGCGAGTGTAACTACAAGATATCTCAAGCACGGAGGAATGCACTAAATGTCAAATGATTTCTGGACCAGGCCGCTCATTGCCAGGACTGCGACCTCGTTTCCCTTGTGCGACATCATGCGTGCGAACGAAGACTAGAAACAAACGGCCACGGGAAACGACCTCAGAGCAGCGCGTGAATTATATTTTGACATAACACACGTTTTACATCAAAATACATTAAACTGTAAAATCTGTTCACATTTAGAACAAAAATAAAGCTCTACAGCATACAACTCGCCGCTGCCATCAAAAGAGAGACAGTGAAGCACAGGACTCGGCGCAACCAGCTGAAGACCAACCGTCTCCTCCTGGTTGGGTCTCTCACTTCGGCAGATCCAGCCTTAGTGTCCAAATCCGGCACTTCCAGGGCACTCCACGAAATCCGGCGTCCCTTGCTAGGTCGTTTGTGCTGGCCCTGCGTCCATGTTCGCAGGCACTAGTTAGAAAACTAAATGAAGCATCAATGTCTTCTATATACGTGAAGAGAAGACCATCATAGCGAGAGAGCTTAAGGCGCCGACAAGCTTTATGAAAAGTGAAAACCGCAAAACGCAGGTGACTGGTATCTTTGATGAGTTTGGGAGTGTCAATAAAAGCGCAAGAATAAGCTTAGCAAACCACCTTCATCCAACTTTCGTGGGATAAATGAAAAGTGTGACCGCTAAAAATAAATCCACAAACCCTCCATACTCTATGCAGGGGTCATTTTAAATTATTAACTGAATACCACCCTTAATGTCTCATAAGAACAGAATTTATGTGCTCTCTTCTTGAAACATCATTCATGGGATCTATGTTTTGCAATACTAACAATGGGACCTTGTAAAGCGATATCCAAAAGTAAAACACAGCTTGCATATGTATCCAACCACTGGCGGTCACATATCCTTATGAGGTGCCTGTTCACAGTCCGCCCTAGGCGCTGCAATTTCATGGTATATACGCCATCTTTCGATAGGCGTAGACACAAAGCAAATTACTTTGTCCCATTATTAATACTACAGAACATAGGTGCGATGTACCATGTTTCAAGAAGAGTGAGTGAGTAAACGTTCAATAAATCTTTACTCACTCCTCAAGAAAGATCGTATATCAGATCTATGTTCTGCAGTAGTAATACTGGTTACTCACTCTTCTTGAAACATCGTACATATGTTCTGCAGTACTAATAATGGGCCAGAGTAATTTGCTTTGTGTCTACGCCCATTGGCAAATGGCATACATCTGATTGTCATGCATCAGGAATTTACAACGCTGAGGGAGGACTGTGATCAGACACTTCACAATGATTGACCGCCCTCGGTTTAATACAGGTGTAAGCTATGTTCCCCTTTTGTATACCGATTTGTTTCTTCAGACATATTCGCTGCTCTTGCAACAGGCTGAGGGTCTGTTCAGACAGCATAATGTTGCGCATATATTTTTCGGATTCAGTGCATTGTGTGCTATGCATTTTGCGGCTGCGAAAATTATCGTGGACAGAGCCGAGAAAAAAGGACGAGGCAAAGCGCAAACTTGAACTGAGATCCATCTGCTACACGGACCAAGTGTGCGCTTCATTGGAGAGCGTGATGGCTACGTCCCTTGTCCCACCCGTTTCTTCCCGCCTTTGCCTAAGTTTTTTTTTTTGCGCGGTCAGTCACCAACTATAGCCCACAAGCCCGTGTCAACTACATTCAGCACATTTTGCCAATAAAATAAGTCAAAGGGCTATTACGATATTCGGTAATGCCAAATTCAGCGGAGTTGTCGAGGGTTGTTTTCTGACATGTTTACACAAGGACCGTGCACATTACTCGCTGCAGCATGTCCTCGCGGCGGTGGCGCACAGCAGAAGCGGACAGGCACCAAAGCGGTATGCTGCCCCCCGGTGGAGCACGGATCACGCGACCACTCCACACGTCCTGCCTTAAGGACACTTTTTGAGGAGGAGACCCGGGATCCTGTTAACCGCTCGTTTCTCGGTTGAGCATCGGTGGCGGTGATGATGTAACCGTGAGAGAACGAGGAGGAAGGCATCACCGCCGCGTATCCGCCAAACAGGCCATTAAAAGTCGCGCTGTAAAAATTAAAGCGCAGCCTCGTACATACGCGTTCGTCACGCTCGATGATGATGGACCGCGATGAAGGCGCGGAGGAGGGCGCTGCGCCCCCTGCTTGCACCAGCTGCACAACGGACCACGTATGGATGTCAGTGGGGCGGGTGATGGGGGCGCCTTTAAAGTCGTACAGCTGTCCAGTTGGAGGCGTCATGACTCCCGCGTAGAAGTAGCGGTGGTACCGAGGGTCGCAGTAAGCAGCCAGTTCCTCCCCCGAAGGCACAGAGGGCGTCGGCTTGGTCGGTGTAGCTGCCATAAGGATGCCGAACCTCAGAAGCGAACGAAGACCAAGCTATAGCACCGGCTGCATCAAGGAAGGCGTACAAAAGGGCCTTGGTGACCGTTTAGGTACGGCGGGTGTAAGTGCCTCGCGTCGCGCTCGTCTTCATCTTCCTTTCGGCACTGCCTGGTGCACCTGCCGCTTTGCAATAATGATGATGGATGGTACACCACTCCCAATAGTATATCTTATACCTATAGCGTATCGCGTTTGCCGCATTCGCATTCCATCGTCATATCCCATTAGTGGGATACTTGTATATACCTATAGATGTATTGGACTGCCCATATAATGCAGAATGAGCATTTTCTGGGATTGAGCGCCTAAATGCGGTATTTCTTAGGTGCTGTTCCAAGGCTTATTGTTTCCATTCTGTCAAAATACTAAGGAAACTATTTCAAACCTAATTTTCGCAATTAAGGTTGCTGTAGACCTGGTGGATATGGCCGGCAGGCGTTGCCAGCGTCGGTTCCTAGCGATCCGCGTTGTACTGTAGCGTTAATGTGAGCCAGTTTTAATTTTTACTGAAAGCGCACTAAAGGCGGGAAGAAAGACGAAAGTATGACACGAACAAGCGGTGACAACAAGCGCTGAACAAGCTATGTTACGCATGAGTGATTTGCATATTCATGTTTGCCTATGGTAAAACAGCATATCTTTGAGGTAAAAAAAGGCGGAGAGACAATGGACGACTTTGGCGAAGCGAAGAGTATATACGTAGAAGCTCGGACTTCCCGGAATCGGCACAAAGGGTGAACAACATACAAGTCCCTATTGCGACATTATCGCGGCGCGCATAGAGCTACGTGTCCAGCATTGAAGCAGCAATGACTTCCCAGTGAAAAATAATAACGTCCAAGGCATGTCCTTGGGAAATCTTGAAAGGATATGCGGATATCCCTAGGACGTGCTGAGAAACTCCCTAGGACATCCCTCGCATATCTTTTTGACCGCATTTTCTGTATCCTACGGAGGTCCGCAGGAAATCCTAGTGGATATTCATAGATCTTGATGAGGACATTAGTCGAATATGAAATGTCCCAGAAGATTTTTACAGGACTTGAAAAGAACATATTGGCCCTTTTTATGGAGTGGTATGGGATGTCCATGGGAATTTTTACAGGACTCTACAGGGACATAGTCGTAAATGATCCTTCCAGACAAACAGGAAATAGAAATAATGTTGCCTTACCTGCACCACTCGAAGAACAATGGGTTTCCAGAAAAAAACAGGACAAAGCACATTTACAAATATACCATGTCGGAAGGCTGCTTCAGTCACTAGAAATGCATGATAGTTGCATGCAAAAACTGGCACACATGAGTACATATCTTTTGCAGCAGTCATAATTCTTTTCATAGAAGTGTACTGTTGATAGCAGACTTCCAGTAAACTTTGAGGTATATACACCACGCTGAACTGAGACAGCTTCAACATCAAATATAGATTTATGTTAGAAATTACAAAATTCTCAATCAATCTCACAGGCATATATACAGATAAAATGCTCTGCATAAAACTTGTGCTCGAGTAACCAGTCATTTTGTAAACTGCACAAGGATATTTCCACAGAAAGAGATTTCAAGACAGCATATATATAACAATATTGTGAACAAGACTAGCATCAGAAAACTTACCGAAATAAAATTGTAAGAAAATATGTATAAAGCTAGTTCACTTTGGCATTGAAAAGGGGTACAAAGATTGTGCACACATCATAAAGGCCCTTGTTTCATTGGCAGTGATCCACACGCTTGTGATGAAATAAAAAAATGCATCAACAGTTCATAAGAGGCGCAAAGGACTAGTTTCACGCATCACAGTGACACTGTTTTCATGTCAACAGCATAAGGCTAGCTGCCACAAAAAGAATTTATCTGGCTAGGAGTGGGGCGCCCACGGTAAAGAGAGGGCCGAAAGACAGCAACACTTTTTTTGGCTAGGAAAAGCAGACCAAAATCTGTGCATACCTTGTGAGAGAAGTAAATTTTACGGCATACGTAATTTCAAGACGTAGCAGCTATATTGCCGCTTGTGATATGCCAAAATGTGACATTCCTGGCGTATTTCTGAAGCCTAGCAGCAAATGTGCAAGAAAAGGACAACATCGAAAATACAATGCTAAAAACACATCAACTGAATAAAAACTGAAATAAATTATCTGAAATAAAAACAATCGATACAACTACGAACACAGCGACGAAGGACATTCAAAGGAAGCCTTTCAGCTAATGGCATCGACCAGTTCTGATGGTGTCGTGATTAATCCCCCCACATGAAATCGCAGGTAACTGCATGTAGCTCGGTGGATGTAAATGGGAATAATGGGAATGATTCGATATTTGGTCGAGACCGTTGATTGGAGGGCCTTCATCGAAGGCTATATACGACTGCAATCTTGACTAGCATCATGCATAAAAATAAGAAAGGGTTTAAAGAACACTTGCAAGAGCTGGCACGCTCTTAGTATTCAGGGGTGGGACATTTCTAGTTTGGGGCAGCCATATAAGTTCAGAAACAAGTCCTAACCTGATCCACTAATAGGAAAACAGGCTATGGTGCGGCACAAGGTGATGAACTCACACTGTGCAGTACAAATTGTGTTATACTGCCAGTGATCTTGGTAGTCTGTTAGGAAGCACAAGACACCGCTGCAAAACAAGGAGACAAATGTGGAAAAAGATTCAAAAGAAGCAGTTTATCACATTTTAAAAAAATAAACAATAAGTACAAAATAATCAGTACACTGTGGGGCACCCAAAAAAATGTGCAAAGCACAAGGAAACAATAATGCAAAAAATTCAAAAGAAGCAGTTTACCACGTTTTAAAGTAAACAATAAGTACAAAATAATCAGTACACTGTGGGGCGCGCAAGAAAATGTGCAAAGCAAGATTGTTTGCAAAACATTGTCCAAAACAAATGGCATACAACATGGAAAACACTCGGCTAAATTTACAGGTCAGAATAGTCATTGTCCGCTGGTATATCAAGCAGCCTGTGAGATGTTCCCTTCACGATTCTTGCTTCTCCCAGGTCAGTTGGAAGTGCTGTTTTGTCAGTGGTTCTGCAGGTTAATATCAACATTTGCATGAGGCAAATGCTATAAGTATTTAGCTGTGTTTCAACAAAGTAAATTTAAAATACAACCTTCGACTTCACATATTATTTATGTAATCGTGTTTTAAATCAGAGAATTTCGGCATTTTCATTCCAATACAAAATCCTGAAAGCGGCATGAGACACATTTTTCACAAGGCTTCACCTTAAGTTTACATGCTTTTGTGAACAATCATTGGCCAATGACATGCCGCCAATGATTTAAATGCTAATGAATATATATTTTTGATTTGTACCAAATTAGATATTCTGTACGTGTACCACTATGTGTCAGGTGAAGAATAGATTGCGTAGTGCATCAACTGTCACCTGTTCTGCTACTGGCATGTGCCGACACTACGCTGTGCCTGAAGACGACGAAGTTGCCCCACACTCTTGGTGCTCGATACACCTGAGCAAAAACAACAACCTGAGCATGATGCAAGATCTCACACCGCGTCTCCAAGGACACATAATAAACGGACCCCTACAATTGCAATGGATGAGCCTTATTAGCTGTAAACTGGACACATCACCATCATCATCAATCTGACTACACCCACTGCAGGGCAAATGCCCCTCCATGTCTCTCGAATTAACCCTGTCCTTTTCCAGCTGCGCCCACCCTATGCCAGCCAACTTCTTAATCTTATCCGCTCATCTAACCTTCTGCTGCCTCCTGCTACACTTGCTTTCTCTTGGACACAGAGTCCCACAAAACATAGCATAACGCCTGACTCTCCGTTGTGTGTTAAGCATTAACGGACTGGTAATGAAGAAAAGCAGGCAGTGGTACTGGTACCTACAAGTTTTGGTGCCAGCTCACTAGATTTATATCCATACCTGCCGTTATCTCGGAGTTTAAGTGTCTTGCGCTCCATTCTTTCTTTTTCGTGTCGCAACCATGACTTTGTACACTTTATCTATTTCAGCCACTGTTCCATCACAAGTAGTTCTGCTTGTTAAGACATCTGAAAAAGTAAGGAAGACGTGCTTCACTTTACTGTTACACGACATTCTTCCTGCACAATGATAGCGAATGGCTTGAGAGCACCTGCTTGTCTTGTATATTACCTAAATTGTAGATAATTTTCATAACATCATCTAGTTTGTAGCATCAGGACAGAAAATACATTTTTGAAATTAGTGCTAGCCTCATTTAAACTGATACATGGAAATATAAGGTAAAAAAATCAAGTTTAAGCTATATGCATGAATTTCTCACATTACTGTACAAGATTTATTTACAGGCGGAGTGAAACAATCATATCCAAGTCTGCACAGTTATTTTGATGTCTCAGGCGTCAGGGAAGATGAGCCAACTGCTGAAAGTGGTTTGCCAAATAGCTGGCTATCTGGTCATGGTGAATAACCAAAGAATGCAAATCTGGCTTTTGTACTGTCTTGTGAACCGTCGATAAAATTCGGTTTTCCCTTTGTCAGTCATGGCATGCAAGCAGAAGAAAATTATTGCTTGTGTTCCGGCTGCATAAAGCTATCATATTTTGTTTGCTATGCATTTGATAACTGTTAAATAAGGTTATCTTTAATAATGCATATCCTGTTAACTTAAGGAACCCGTTCCTCACAAATGCAACTTGCAGTTTTCTATCAACCTTCAGGGCTCATAAAAGCAGTTATGCTGTACCGTCATTTTGAATTTCTGACTGCTTGGGAGTGACAAATTCTTTTACAAATCAGCAAATTTATTACATGTGTATGGTCATACTTAGCATCATTTCGCCGCGTGCTGTCTCCCAGAAGTGGCGCTCGCCTTTTCCTCCCTACCAACTGTAGTGCATAGCCACTTGATCAGCAAGCAGGTCCTTCAGGACCCTCCTTGTAGCATCAACGACGCCAGTTCCCCCTAATTTCTTCCATCGTATCTTCTGCAAAAAAGTGCATCATAGTGAGTAGACGGAGTTAACACTGACAACAAAAAGCCTGCATAAGAAAAACACTACCAAGCACCCACTTACAAATCAATGTTCCAAGCCTTCCTTTAGTAAATTTCCATTATCCAGGTATTTCTACTGTATAAAATCTCGCCACACAAGCAGTTTCATTTCTCTGAGTCAAATATGAAGTGGTTTTGGCTCTTGCGCTTACATAATGGCCAGAGCTTTGGATGCTATACCATGCTAGAAACAGCTTTCTAGAGAAATATATTTCTTAAATAGGAATTATGTCCAAGAGAACATATTCATGTCATGCAGTCATTCGTTTTTAATTTAAAACTACATCAACTACTACTTATATTTACAAAATTTACAGTGTAAATGACAGGATAAAAAAAAACTAAAAATTGAGTCAGGAGTTTATCGTTTTAATCATCTCTTTCTTTCACCCCCTTCTACACATTTTCCCCATGACACAGTCCACGTGTCTATTCTTTAAAATGCCAAGGCTTTAGAGGAATCTCATAGGCAACAATACAATTTAGCAATGTTGAGTAGTGCCCTAGTCTGCAGTATTTCTGGTTTTGAATAAGTAGTTGCTAAAAAAATTAACTTTAATGACTGGGTTCAGGTATAGAGAGTCAGGAAAAGGAAATCACACTGAAAAAACAGCAATATAGGATGTTTCCAACCCGGTACCATTGAAGCAGGTCTTTTCTGGTCTTAAAATAATGTCCACGAAATTCACAGCGGCTGCCAAAGCCACTGCCAAACCACTGTTTTTGTTTGCTGCAAACAGACGAGTAATGGGTACCTTCTTAAAAATATTTCAACGCAATGTTTCTTAATGTGATCCCCAACTTTATATTTATGAAACCAAAAATGAGAAGAATTCTCACTTTGCTGCTTTCACCTAGAACACGTCCTTTTTAAAACCTTGGTTCAGCTTAGTGGAACAGCAGGTATGCAAAGGTTCACGCAATTATATATTATGTGTACGCATCTAATACTACCTTTTTAAATTCTTTTAATTGCATGAAATGCACTGAAATTGCAGAGCCTTACAATTTAGCAGTTCACAGGCTGCAAAGGGCATTTTGGGAGGTGTTGGTGGCGTTGGAAGACTGTATGGCTCAACAGACTCATCTGAGCTGCTATCGAACTGTTGTTGTTGTTGTTTGCCTATCCAAAGATGGCACATACCCACACTGGGTTTCCGCTTTTTGTTCCTCCTCCTTGGCTCGTCAGGGTCTGTATCTAAACTCGATGTGAGCTCTGCTTTGAAGAGCTTAGTTCTTGCTTCTTTCTAATTATCTAGAAAAATATAAGTGTAAGAAATACAATTGGGGTTTGCTGCTCCAACGGCCAGTGCATCCGAAGGAGAGAAAGCTGAAGAAGACGAAGCTGAGGCAGTTCAGTGTGCGAAGAAGACGAAGCTGACGCTCTTGATGAGGAGAAGAAGAAGAAGAAGAAGAACTTTTGGCTTGGAGCTACGTGGTGTCAACAAAGATTTTGCCTTGTTAACTGCGTTCAGGTGAATAGCCACCCGATTCTTGGCCGATCCCCCAGTGTGGGTATGTGCCATCTTTTGATAGGCTAACAACAACAACAACAAGATTTTGCCTGTCCACATTTCTTGTGCGTCTGATTTTCGTCTTTACATTTAGTGGAGGTGCTGCTTGTTCCCACCCTGGAGCTACAGACCTGAAGATCTGCACCCCTTACCAGCTTCTACCACGATGTCTACCACCCAGCTCCAGCCTGGCTCCACTGTTCCCGCCACCGTCGTCTGTTCCGGTCCCGTGCGTCAGCTCGACCCTGCGATCTTCAGCGGCACGGACGACATCGAATTCGAAGACTGGCTCGCCTCCTATGAACGCGTAAGCGCCTATAACAAGTGGGACGACAGCGTCAAGCTGACAAACGTCATCTTTTATCTGACCGACGTCGCCAACTTGTGGTTTCGCAACCACGAAGTCGATTTTTCTACCTGGGCGGCCCTCAAAACAAGTCTTACCGATGTCTTCGGCCGCCCCGCTGTCCGAAAACTTTGTGCCGAACAACGGTTGCGCAGTCGGACCCAGCAGAGCGGCGAGAATTTCACAAGCTATATCGAGGATGTCGTTGATTTATGCAAGCGTCTGAATCCATCCATGAGCGACGCGGACAAAACCAAACACATTCTTAAAGGGATTGAGGACGATGCATTTCAGATGTTAGTGTCCAAAAATCCTCAAACCATCTCCGACGTCGTTTCTTTGTGTCAGAGCTGTGACGAGCTCCGGAAACAGCGTCTTGTCACCCGCCGTACCATTTGCCCGGACGACACCCTTTCGAGCTTGGTTGTCGGCGGTCCTGCTCACGAGCAGTCTACCCTGCTTCAGCAGATCCAGCAGTTTGTGCGGGAGGAGGTCGCCCGCCAGCTATCGCTGGTTACCTGCCCACTCGCTCCAACGCCAACGCTGTCGCCTTCCCTTCAGCGTGTCAGTCATCCAGGAGCAGGTTGCAGAGGTCCTGCCGCCCGTTAATCCACCTCCTGTAGTCACTGCACCGCTGACCTATGCTGAAGCTGGCTGTCGTCCGGCCGCGACCTCAGCCGGTTGTTCCTGCCTATGCGCCACCTTGCACCGTCTTTCTTGATCCGCCGCTCGCTCCTACAATGCCTCACCCTCACCGGCCTTTGCCTCGCACCGCCCCACGCTCTCTGAATCCGTGGTGCACGCAAGATAACCGCCCGATTTGCTATACTTGCGGCCTCGCTGGTCATGTGGCCCGTTGGTGCCGCACCGGCGGATTCCGTTCTCACGACTGCGGGCGAGCGCCGACGACGCACGACGTTCCCGTGCCCTCCGCACCTGACTCTTCACATCTGCCCCAGCATCCCTCTATCTATCGCTCCTACTCCTACCACCGAACCCCCCGGTCGCCGTCTCCTCGCCGCCGTTCGGCATCTCCTATGCGCCGCCGGTCGCCACCCCTCCAAGCGGAAAACTAGGCGCCGCAGTTCCGGAGGCAGGAACTGCGCCGTCACCGACCGTCTCAAGTCCTATTGCCGCTCCTGTGAACATTCTTGAAGTGCTGGTTGAAGGTGTTCCTGTTCATGCGCTCATTGACGCTGGTGCTGCCGTGTCCATCATTAGCCGCAACTTGTGCCGCGAAGTAAATAAAGTGACGACGCCACTTTCTGAAATTTCCATTCGAACCGCCAGCGCTGACCCTATTCGACCTCTCGCAGCATGCACCGCTCGCCTCATCATCCAAGGCCTCTCCTACACCATTGAGTTCTTCGTTCTTGCCCGGTCCTCTCACGACATCATCCTCGGTTGGGACTTTCTCTCCGCGCATCACGCAATCATCGACTGTACACGTGCTCAAATTGATTTGTCGCCGCTTTGTGATACTCTTGTGGGCGCCTCCCCTGCCACTGCCGCTCATATTCTCGCCACCGACGACATCGACGGGCCGGCTTTCTCTTTTGTTCTTGTGCCCCTTACATGTGCTGCACTCTCTAACGCTACTGTCCTTTTTTCGCCCTCACCCCTTTGTGCGCACCGCAAATCTCTCATGCTCCCGCATGCTGTGCTCACAATTTCTGGTGATTGTAGCGCCCTGTATGTTGCGAACCCGTTGCCTATCCCGACCACTTTATTTCGGGAGAATCGCTTGGCACGGTTGATATCATCGATCTCGACGACGCTTCACTTGTTCCGGATGACCCTCCCGCGTATGACATCAGTGCCCTCACTCCTCCCATCGTCGCAACCGATCAGACCTCACCCGACCGGCTCGCCGATTCCATCGATGCCGCTCTGCCACCCATCCAACGCGCCCAGCTTGTCGCCTTGCTTCAGCGCTTCCGCGCGTCCTTCGATTCTCATCAAAACACCTTGGGTCGTGCAACAGTGGTTCGCCATCATATCGACACTGGAACACATCGAACTTTGCGCCAGCACCCTTACCGCGTCTCCTTTACTGAGCACCGCATAATTGATGATCAGGTGAGCGACATGCTACACCGTGGAGTGATCCAGCCCTCTCACAGCCCGTGGGCTTCTCCCGTTGTACTCTTCAAGAAAAAGGACGGTTCCATTAGATTCTGCGTCGACTACAGCCGGCTAAACAAAATTACTCGGAAAGACGTCTACACCCTGCCTCGTATAGATGACGCGCTTGACTGTCTGCAGGGGGCAGAGTACTTTTCTTCGTTAGATCTGCGCTCTGGATACTGGCAGGTGCAAATGGCCGAAGCTTATCGCCCGAAAACAGCTTTCATCACGCCTGATGGGCTGTACGAATTTAATGTGATGTTCTTCGGTCTCTGCAACGCGCCTGCAACTTTCGAGTGCATGATGGACAACATCCTACGCGGGTTGAAATGGCAAACATGCCTCTGCTACTTGGACGATGTTGTCGTATTCTCCCGGATTTTCCGTCTCATCTTCTTCGTCTTGAGAGTGTCCTTCAGTGTCTCAGTGACGCTGGTCTGCAGCTTAATTTGAAGAAGTGTCACTTTGGCGCCCGACAGCTATCTTATGCCACGTCGTGTCCAAGGATGGTGTCCTCCCGGACCCCGCCAAGCTACGAGCAGTTGCTGATTTCCCGAAGCCCACCTCCCTGAAAGAACTTAGAAGCTTTATTGGACTTTTTTCGTACTTTCGTCGGTTCTTAAAGACTTTTGTTGCAATTATCGCCCCACTGACACAACTTCTCGCCGGCGGCCACGACTTACCGGCCTGGTCCACTGCATGCGATGAAGCTTTTGCCATGCTGCGCCATCTTTTCACCTCCCCTCCGATCATGCGCCATTTCGACCCTTCCGCCCCTACAGAACTCCACACGGACGCCTGCGGCATCGATTTGGGTGCGGTTCTTGCTCAGCGGAAACCTGGCTTCAATCAGCACGTCGTTGCTTATGCAAGCCGTGCACTCACATAAGCGGAGACTAATTGTTCCCTCACGGATAAAGAATGTTTGGCAATTATTTGGGCGATCACAAAAATTCGCCCTTACTTATATGGGCGCCCGTTCGCTGTCATCACAGATCACCATGCCCTTTGCTTGCTGTCGTCACTCAAGGATCCTTCTGGCCGCCTCGCCCGTTGGGCTCTCCGATTACAAGACTACGACATTCAGGTCATTTACCGCTCCGGACGCAAACACTCCGATGCTGACGCCCTATCCCGCTCCCCTGTGTCCTCTGAACTCGACCAACCCTCTATTTCCAGCCTCACATCTTCTTTCAATACCATTGATATGGCTTCTGAGCAGCGCAAGGATCCTTGGATAGCTTCTATTCTCGATATCTTAGCCAACCGCTCTGCCAGCGCCCCTTCTAGAGCATTCCGTCGTCAAGCCCGTCACTTTGTCGTGCGTAACCAGCTGCTGTACCGTCGCAACTGCCTACCTGTGGTCGCAAATGGCTGCTCGTGATTCCCGGGCATCTCTGCTCCGCTATTTGTGCCAGTTATCATGATGACCCGCAATGCGCTCATGCCGGTCTGCTGAAAACTTTTACCCGCCTACGTCTTCGGTATTATTGGCGAGGCATGTACCGTTCTGTCCGTCAGTACGTCCGCTCTTGCTTCGAATGTCAGCGGCGCAAGGATCTACCACAGCACTTACCGGCTCCTCTGCAACCTTTACCTTGTCCGGCCCGCCCTTTCGACCGTGTTGGAATGGACCTTTATGGCCCACTTCCTAGCACTTCTGCTGGGCACCGTTGGATCATTGTCGCCATATATCATCTCACGCGCTATGCGGGAACTTCCCCGTTACCAGCTGCAACGGCCTCCGACGTCGCCGGTTTTTTTTTCAAAACATCATTCTTCGCCAAGGTGCGCCTCAGGAATTGCTCAGCGACCGAGATCGCGTATTCTTGTCCGGTGTCCTGGAGGACCTTCTTCGGGAGTGTCACATCGTCCACCATACAACTTCATCTTACCATCGTCAGACGAACGGCATGACCGAGCGCTTTAACCGGACCCTCGGCGACATGATGGCCAAGTACATTTCATCCGATCACTCCAACTGGGACCGCATTCTACCATTCGTTACCTAAGCTTACAATTCTGCAATGCAAGCAACTACTGGTTTTTCCCCGTATTTTCTTCTCTACGCTCGGAAGCCATCTTCAATTATGGACACCATACTCCCTTACCGCCCAGATTCCTCCGAATTTACAACCGTCTCTCAAGCCGCTGCGCATGCCGAAGAATGCCATCAACTCGACCGTTCTTTTACTGCCCACGGTCAGTACCGTCAAAAAAGTGCCGCGCCACTTCTGTCTGCCGCCAGGTTACCTTCCTGACTTCTTAGTTTGGCTTTGGTGCCCTCCTCCAGCCCGGGCCCGTCGACAAAACTGCGAAGCAAATACCACGGCTCTTCAGCAGTTCAGCAGACATCTCCAGGTAACTACCTCATCGAGCCCCTCACGCTTTCGCCTGATCATCGACGCCGCAGCCGCGCAATCGTCCACTTCTTCTGCCTGAAACCCTACTACGACCCCGCTATCATCCTACGACCCCGCTATCATCCCGTGCCCTTAGGCCGCCAGGATGGCGCCTTTTCACCCCGGGGGTATTGTAAGACATACAATTGGGGTTTGCTGCTCCAGCGGCCAGTGCCGCCAAAGGAGAGAAAGCTGAAGAACACGAAGCTGACGCAGTTCTGTTGGCGAAGAACACGAAGCTGAAGCTCTCGAACTCTTGGCTTGGAGCTACGCTGTGTCAACGAAGATTTTGCCTGTCCACATTTCTTGTGCGTCTGATTTGCGTCCTTACATAAGATATATTTATCTATAAAAAGCAAAGCTTAAAGAATACCGATTGTAATAGTGAGTGCTGAACAAACTGGTACAGGTTTCGTTTATAAAAATGCACAAGTTACCTTACATGCCTAGAACCACTAATGTAGTTTGAATCCATCCTGAACCGGGCTCAATGCAGCTTCTAACCATCTCTTGCACATTTGTAGCCATATGTGGCCACATACGCATTCCACCACGTATCCAGCTGCGCCGTACTACAGCAACAGCATCTCCTTCGCCAGGAAACTTGACAATGGTTTTGAAGAAGAAAATAATATACATTAGTGAAACTTTCATGATTCGCTTCTTTACAAATGATATGCCCTCAGTGGCAAGCGGAAGAAATTACACTGATAACTGAAGATGCATAGTAGTTTCATAGCAGTCATTCGTATGAAAAGACTGTCACCTTTCTGAACCAATGAAATGAATCCAATATGGAACGAGATGTGAAAATGCAACATACAAGCAACTGCAAAAAAAAAATTGTGGAGTGGTATATTTAGCTAGAGCAAGAAACATCCTCGCTTAGGCAAAAGGGAAGAACTATTGGTTATGGCTGCCACAATGACATTACAAACATTCATGTAGCCTTTGCTGACTTCACACATCCTTCCCTGTCCGCTCTCTCAACTCCGTGCAAGAAAACAATCATAATCATAATTAAAACCACTGGTTTTTAAACTAATTTAATTGCAGTGCATCAATCCAATCATTGAGTTTCAGTTCCATTCTTTCTTAGTGAAAATAGCACATCCTTTTACAAGCATACTTTAGAGTAAAACAACCGTAGGTACCTTAAATATTGATATAGCAACTGTAAGGGCTCACAGATATGCCGAGATATACCCCAAGTATCTGTTAGAATAACATATTTTATCAGTGGGGAAAAACATCAAGGCATTCCTAGGAAATAATATTTGCCGAAAAAACCCAGCTGTTGTATAATAAATACGAAATAAAGTCGACCAAATTTTCATACAAAGAGAAAAGTCTAAAGCCTATTTATAAGCTGCACTGCCGGCTGAGATTTGCCCATATTACTAAACATGGCTTCACTGACTTTTCTTCCAAAAAGAGGCATATCCAGAAAAGTAAAAAAACAATTATAAATGAAACACTAGGACAACAATATTTAACATGTAAGAGAGGAAAACTTACAGAAGCATTGCCAAACGGAAGCTTCACACACTTGCACAAAACTTCGAAAAATGGCCACACATGAAGAGGAGAAGATTAGAGACAAAGAAAACACTGAGAAGTGATGACAAGCAAGGGTTGTCATAAAGGTTACGTTTAACAGAAAACTTACGACTAACAAGTAGCACATCTCTAGAGTGATACTCCACAACAATGTTCACAACATCACTGTTCCATCCAACAGGAGACACGTGTTGTTAGGGCATGCCACAATCAATGTGAAACATCTGTGTGTTACAAGTGTCTGTTACAAACATCTATTGGCCCTCCAAATGATCTTTTAAAGGACCATCACCATGAGGGAAAAGCAATGTTCGCTCCAGCTGATTCCTTCCTGCCTGTGCACTGCTCGACGCAGCCCTATCCTCATTAACTCTCCTGCAGAGCTGCTCTAGTGCCTTACCAGGCTTACGGATAAGCCTCTTTAATCGCTGTATAAAATTCTCAACCGGGAAGGCACTCCAACTGTCTAGATGCCCCAAGTTTCTAAAATCTTCTGCCAGTGGTATAAGACGATGGACATTATGAGACACAAAATCTATACCGTATATGTCTTTAAAAGTGTTCACAATGTGCTGCATCAAGTGTTCATCATAGTCTACAAACTGCACACACAATCTGGGGGAAACTAGGATTGTAACTGCACAATGTAAAACCATGAAATTTCCATGAAAATCACTTATTACACGGTCATAAAAAGCTACACGCCCCAGGTAAAGCAAAAGGAGTCGAAACACTGTTGCCTTCCACCTGTCTAGCTCACTCATTGGCGTTGGTCTGCGGTTAAACTCGTATGAAATACAAGGTACAAGGATTTCTATTCTTTGAGAAATCTCATCCTTTACTAGACAGGCCATTCTAAATGAATATTGACCTTGTAACCAGACCGCAGCAGCTTATGCATGACCCCTACGCACACCAAGTGCATGTAGTCAAGAGGAACATGCTTCACTAAGTCAAATGAGAGGTTCTCAAGAATAGATGTGCCAATATGGTGGTCCTCATCACTGTCCTCTTTAAAGGTGACATCTGTTCTAGGGGCCGCATTCAGCTCTGGGAAGCACATTCCGCCATTAACAAACCTACTCTCTGTTACACAGTTTGTGCAACTGCTGTATCCACTGTGTCCTTTTACTGAAAGCACATATGCACGGGCAGGGGCATCACAAACTACAGCCAGGATTTGTACTTCGATGACTCTTTCCCTCAAAAATATTCCTCCTTCTTGTGCTTCACTGAGTTCTGAAACAAACTTCTTCAAAAACTCATTGCTGTTTGAAGGTTTGCTGTGCCAAAAGTACGTACCAATGGGAAAACTCTTACTACTTTCAACGTTTTTCAGTTGACGCAGTATGGGCCAAAACTGCGCCTTGGTGCTCTTAGTAAGAGACAAGCCGTCTATGTTAACAATGAGTTCTAGAAGGTGAGGTATGGTGCATGTTTTTCTCAAAGCATGTTGTTGACCAGCCACGAGACCAAAGTGGTAGTACTGTCCGTTTCCATTACTGACTATTTCTTGAATTTCGGCATTCCTAGCAACGACACAGCCGACCTTGGCAGTTGAGTAAGATCAGGTGGAGAAAAATTTCGGAGGTCTTTCAGAACCGCTGTGAGACAGCGGTGTGAAATGTTGCAATTAACTGCCAAGGACTTCAAACGGTCTTTAAGGCACCCTGTTTTGCGGTCACTTACAGTACACTCAAACATCACCGCCGGCGGCACACGAGCGCGTTGAAGAGCACCAGGCGATAAACATGCATCGAATTCATGCTGGGGCGCGCACGCCACTGAAACGTGCGCTGAGGACAGCAAAAGTTCTGAGAAAGAATCACATAACTCAGGTTCTCCATCTGAGTGGTCGGAATCAATTTCTGCTTCGCACGGCACCTGCAAGCTCCTACACAACAGCTGCGCTGACGCAGCTTGGAGGCTGACATATACAGCGCCTCTAACGCGACGCCGAAATGAACGTCCAGACTGACCCGTGTCGTGTCCTGCGTATTAATTATGACTGCTCTTAAAGAGGAAGTGGCTGTCGCATCAGAAAAATGTATATAAAAAATCAGTTTTCAAAAATTGAAACCTTTCTCTGTCCGAATTGCATGGTATTTAATTCAAGCTGAGATTGACCATGAAGTGTTTGCCAAAAAAGTCAACTGCAGTGGCCCAGTATATTTTAAGCACTTTAAAAATTGGCACATTCTACATATTTTTGCAGTGCAGCAACCGAGCAGCATTTATCTTAATTTTGCTCGGCACAAAGTTTTCGATCCTACACTTTCATATCTAACGCCAGAGGTCCATGCAAACGGACATAACAAAGAAATTCAAGCACTTGCCGCGCGTCAACATAATTGGCCATCTTGGCTTCCGCCCAGCGTTCTCCGCCGCAGGTGAGTTTGCGCGGGAACTCCAGAAAGAAACGCCATGCATAGCGAGTCGCGGTGCCGCGTTGATCTTATGCAGCTAAACAACGCATGCATACAGTCATGCTCCTTTGGGACGAATACCACTCGCCATATAGGACTAAGACTAAATAACGGCTCCATGGCTACCTTCGGCCCTTCGTGCAAAGGAGGCGTATGAACAAGATTTGAAAAATGACTTACCTCTGGACGTCGTGCTCATGGCCACGCCAGCGCCGGTCACTCCAACGCGTGTTGCAATAGGTGACAGAGTGCACGGCGCGCACAGGCAATGCCGACAAAGACAAGCGTGCCAAACGCCAAACGCGCCAAAACACACGCTGCCCGCGCCAACGGGCCGCGCTGCCGAAAGGAATAAAACGGTACACGGCAGGACCGCAGCGTTTCAGAGGCTTCATATATGTATCAATTATTATTTGTTTTAACGTAGGTATAAATGATAAAACGCATTTGTTTCTAAATTTATGTCGAAACAACTTTAAATTTGGTTTTTATTTATATTTATTATACACTGCCAACATCTGAGCGCGGCAAATTTGAAAGTTCGAGGAAGAACCTATATATAGAATGCGTTGCACACGTGCTCAACATGTTGTCGTGTTTAGATGCCACATTGATCGAAAAGCGAAGAAACGACTCGAACATTCCCCTCAATGCCGCAGTGTTTATTATATATATGGCGAGGCGAAAATATTTATGTAGGTTATTTGAGAGACATGCATCCCTGTAAAAGGTGCATGATATGAAAAGTGGCCATATATCCAGTAAAGAAATCTGCTGCGAGAACAGCTCTTACAAAGCTTTGCTCAAAATTACAGTAAGAATGCATATCAAGTAAGAGTCCACATTATGACCCGAACGGGATATCCAGGGGATAACGGGTCAGGACATCTAAAAGGAAAACTTCCCACGGACATCCTGCGGAAGTACGCAAATGAGTTGGGATATTCGGTTATAATTAAGATATCCCTGGGACATGGTGTTGTCGCTTGGATTTGTCTTTTCGTGCGAAGTGTGTGACAGGAAACCACTACTTCCAGTACACGTACCAGCAGACCCTTAATTGGCGTGAACTTCCGTTTCAGTTCCATTCTCTGCGATTCACAGATGACATTTTCTGATTTCTTCCGGCTAAGACAGGCTGTGCAAACTTTAATGCGGGGGCTATATTTGAAATGCCTGCGCCCATCTCCAAATGCAGCCTAAACGCGCTATGCCCCAGAAATCGTATCATATATATATATATATATATATATATATATATATATATATATATATATATATATATATATATATATATATATATATATGCGTGCATGTGAGCGTGTGCGTGAGTGTGTGTGTGTGCGTGTGTGCGTGCGCGTGTGCGTGTGTGTGTGTGTGTGCGCGCGCGTGTGCGTGTGCGTGTGCGTGTGTGTGTGTGTGTGTTGCCAACAGTGACCGAAACAAAGGTGCATCGGAGAATGTTTCTTTTTTTATTATTATTCGTAGTGCTGAGAATAACACTTCGATTCATCTGTCGCTAATAGAAAACTACTTACAAAGGAGCAGAAAAAAACATGCCGCTGGTGGGATCCGAACCGGTGACCTCCGAATATCGCATCCGGTGCGTCCGGATATTCGGTGACTTGGCTTCCTTCATGTTAAGGCCCTTGGGAAGCCGGGGCGGAGCTGCGACCGAATGACAGTGATTAGTCACCCAGTCACCTCTCTGTTGCTTGAGGCGGGAAAAAGGGAAAGAGAACCGCGCGAGATGCTGGCAACAGCCGCACAAAGACAACGGCGGGAAGCTCGGGTTCCCATAAAACATAAAACTGGATACTGACTACTTGCTATAGAACGATACCAGGGTCGGAACAATGTTAAGGTATGCGACTGTAAGATATCGCAAGCACGGAGGAATGCAATGAATGTGAAATGATTTCTGGACCAGGCCGCTCATTGCCTGGACTGCGACCTCGTTTCCCTTGTGCGACATCATGCGTGCGAACCAAGACTAGAAACAAACGGCCACGGGAAACGACCTCAGAGCAGCGCGTGAAAAATATTTTGACATAACACACGTTTTACATCTAAATGCATTTAACAGTAAAATCTGTTCAGATTTAAAACAAAACAGAAAGCTGTACAGCATACAACTCGCCGCTGCATCCCGTTGTCAGTCATGCTTCCTCAGACCCAGCAGAGGTCTCTCGACACTCGCGAAGCCCATCTTCTATGAGTTTGAACTGATCGAGCCTGCGCAAGTTGATGAGTGCGAGTGGGCCAAAATATCTATGGCAAAACTTCTCGCTTGAGACGAGCTCTGGTAGAAGACTACCTGCCTTCCATAGCAAGCGTGCGTGTTGTACTTGTGCACACAGGTCTTCCAAGAAGAATTCCACAGGTGGCAAAGATTATTGGCTGTCAGGAAGGTGGAAGCCACTTCACGAGCTACACTCTGCGATTTGAATGGATCGCAGCGCTCACCAAGTCTCAGAGATGCGGCCGACGGCGGCGCGAGAAGGTAACAAGCGAAACTGTCACTTTTCGAGTCTGCCTCGTTCACCGTGGTCTCGTTCGAGGAGCGACCGCGGGCTTCCTGCGGTAGTGGCCACCTGACGGCGGCAGCAGTCTTCCAGAACACCGAAAAATCTGGGTAGAACAGCACGCTGTGTCGGGCGTTCAGGATCTTTTTCTGCTGAGTTATGAAGCGATCGTGTTCCGAGAGCCCCTGAGGCAGGAAGACGCCGAAGCTGTAGTTTTTCTTCTGAAGCCGTGCCGCCACACATGCAGCCAGGCCTACGACAAAGTCGCAGAAGCCGCGTGCAGAGCGTTCGCGCCATGGTGCCAGCAGACGAACGCCGTCAAACTTGCTTGCTTGCAAGGCGCGGATCACAGCTCGAGCGAACTTGGCTCTGTCGCTGCGCGTGGCAAGGCGCCGCCAGGCCGCGTCGTCCGCCAGAATCCCTAGGAGTAGGCTCGCCGCGCGGCGGCCTTCCGACGTGGGGTTCGCTTGTGTAGCGTTCTCTGCAACGGCTCGCATGCGGTTGCCGCTCTGCAGTTTCAGATCCTTGCCAAGTGAGTAGCAGCAGTGAACGACGGCGTCACAGAGACGGCAGCACGAATATTCGCTAAGGCTGCTGTTCTCGATGCAGTCCATTTCTTCTAGCTGCGGTGGTTCGCCCGAAACGAGACAGATGAGGTTCACAATTTCCGTGTCACAGGAGACCCTGCACTCAAAGGCAGCGTCCAGGTAGAGACTCCCGGCCGTGTTGACAGGATAGTCGACAACGTAACCATGAAACGGCCTTCAGTTCGGGCGGTATACAGGGAGACAGCGGGAGACGACGGCGTGTGCCTTCCGAAGAATGGTTGGAACATCGGGCAAGGCTGGGTAACGGGCTCCCCCTCGAATATCAAGCTGCTAGTGGTGCGGCGTGCAGTTTAGTCCGTGGTGCCTTCTAGCCAATAGAGGACAGCGGCCGCCAATGTCACCAAAAATGAGACAGTGACGCACAGGACGCGGCGCAACCAGCTGAAGACCAACCGCCTCCTCCTGCTTGGGTCTCTCACTTCGGCAGATCCAGCCTTTGTGTCCAAATCCGGCACTTCCAGGGAACTCCACGAAATCCGGCGTCCCTTTTTAGGTCGTTTGCGCTGGCCCTGCGTCCATGTTCGCACGCACTAGTCAGATAACTAAATGGAGCATCAACGTCTTCCATACGTGAAGAGAAGACCATCATAGCGAGAGAACTGAAGGCGCCGCGAAGCTTTATGAAAAGTGAAAAGCGCAAAACGCAGGTGACTGGTATCTTTGATCAGTTTGCGTCAATAAAAGCGGAAGAATAAGCGTAGCAAACTACCTTCCTTTAAAACTTTAGTAGGTTAAATGAAAAGTTTGACCGATAAAGATAAATCCATAAACGCTCCATACCCTATCCACGGGTCATTTTACATTCATAACTGAATACCACCCTTCATGTCTCATAAGAACCGAAGTTACGTGCTCTCTTCTTGAAACATCATACATGGGATCTATGTTTTGCAGTACTAATAATGGGACTGTATGAAACGATATACAAAAGTATAACGCAGCTTGCATATGTATCCAACCACTGGCGGTCACATCCTTGTAAGGTGCCTGTTCACAGTCCTGCCTAGGCGCTGTAATTTCATGATGTATACGCCATCTGTCGATGCGCGTAGACACAAAGCAAATTACATTTTCCCATTAATATTACTGCAGAACTTAGATCCGATGTTTCAAGAAAAGTAAGTAAGTAAACGTTCCATAAAAGTTTACTGACATTTTTTGAAACATCGTACAACAGATCTATGTTCTGCAGTACTAATACTGGTTACTCACTCTTCTTGAAACATCGTACATATGTTCTGCAGTTAGTAATGGGCGAGAGTAATTTGCTTTGTGTCCACGCCCATATAAAAATGGCATACATCTGAGTGCCATGCATCAGGAATTTACAGCGCCGAGGGAGGACTCAACAGACACCTCAGAAAGATTGACCGCCAGCGGTTTAATTCAGAAGTAAGCAATGTTCCACTTTTGTATACCGAGTTGTGTTCCATCAGATATTGTCGCTGCTCTGGAACAGGCTGAAGGTGTGTTCAGACAGCATAATGTCGCGCATATATCTGTCGATTCAGTGCATAGTGTGCCATGCATTTTGCGGCTGCGCAAATATTTATGGACAGACCCGAGAAGAAAGAACGAAACAAAGCGCGATCTTGAACTGAGAACCACCTGCCCCACTGACCACGTGTGCGCTTGGAGAGCATGTTGGCTACGTCTCTTGCTCCGCCCGTTTCTTCCCGCCTTTGTCTAAGTTATTTTTGCGCTATCAGTCACCAACTATAGCCCACATGCCTGTGTTAACTGCATTCAGCACATTGGTTTCGCCAGTAAAATAACTCCAAGGGCTATTACGATATTCGGCAGTGCCAAATTCAGCGCACTTGTCGAGGGGTGTTTTCTGAGACGCTCACACATGGGCCGTGCCCATTACTCGCTGCACCATGTCCTCACGGCGGCGGCTCAAAGCAGAGCGGACAGGCACTAAAGCGGTATGCTGCCCCACGGTGGAGCACGGATCACGCGACCACTGCACCCTTCCTGCCGTAAGGACACTTTATGACAAACACGCTTTGCCCGGGATCCTGTTATCGGCCCGTTTCTGAGTTGAGCATCGGTGGCAGTGATGATTTAACCGTAAGAGAACGAGGTGGGAGGCATCACAGCCGCTTATCCACCAAACAGGCCATTAACAGCCGCGCTGTAAAAAATCAAGCAGAGCCCCGTACACACCCGTTCGTCACGCTCGATGATCATGAACAACGATGAAGGCGCGGAAGAGGGCGCTGCGCCCTCTGCTTGCACCAGCTGCACAACGGACCACGTATGGTTGTCAGTGGCTCGGGTGATGGGGGCGGCTTTGAGGTCGTACAGCTGTCGAGTTGGAGGCATCATGACTGCCACGTAGAAGTAGTGGTGGTACGGAGGGTCCCAGTAAAGAGCCAGTTCCTCCGGCGAAGGCACAGAGGGAGTCGTCGGCTTAGTCGGGGTAGCTGCCATCAGGATGCCGAACTTCAAGAGCAGACGAAGAGCAAGCTATAGCACCGGCTGCATCAAGGAAGTCGTACAAAAGGGCCTTGGTGACTGTTTAGGTACGGCGCGTGTACGTGCCTCGCGTCGCGTTCCTCTTCTTCTTTCTTTCGGCACTGCCTGGTGCACCTGTCGCTCTGCAATAACGATGATGGACGGTACATCCCTCCAAATAGAACATCATATACCTGGAGCGTATTGCGTTTGCCGCATTCGCGTTCCATCGTCATATGCGATTAGTGAGTTACTCGTATATACCTATAGATGTATTGGACTGCCCATATAATGCAGAATGAGCATTTTCTGCGATTCAGCGCCTAAATGTGGTCTTAGGAGCAGTTCCGACGCTTATTGTTTTCATTCTGTGAAAATACCAAGGCTATTTCGAAACTGATTTTTGGCAATTTAGTTTGCTGTAGTCCTTGTGGATATGGTGGGCAGGCGTTGCCAGCGTCGGTTCCTAGCGATCCGCAATGTACTGTAGCGTTAATGTGAGTTTTTTCTAAAGCGAAATTTATTGCCCAGGGCATCAATGATGTGAGAAGGTGTGATGATATGGTAGAGATTAAATCAATGGAAAAGGGTTAGCTGATTTGATGAAGTCCAGTAGAGAACGATGGTACGGTCCCTGCGTCCAGGCAATGTATGAAGAAGGGTTGCTTGGTGAAAGACCTGCTACCATCAGGTGCCGGATCCTTGTAGGCTTGAGAGCTGGGCAGTCCCACAGTAAGTGTTGAATGTCGGCCTCAATGTCCTCGTGCTTACATATCGGACACCCTGGCCGAGGAAACACTTCTCGGTACTGTGGCCTCTTCCGAGTGATGGCTGGTGTGAGGGCAACCCCGACCCGGATCCTCCTAAGCGTAACCTCCTCTGCACGGGTAAGACCGCGGGGGAGGGCTACCGCCCACGGAGGGATGACAGCACGTGTGCGGCACCGGAGGAGTTCCTTTCTTGATGAAAGGAGGGTAAAATTGTGCAAATGAAGGAGCCGAGGAGGTGATGTTTCGATTCGTAAGGCGGGTTGCTAAATCTGCTTGGCTTTGGTAGGTCAGTAGATCCCGTGGGACCCAGTCTTTCATTTTTGCTCAAACCGCACTAAAGGCGGAAAGAAAGACGAAAGTATAACACGAACAAGCGCTGATTATCAACTTGGTTTATTGAAGAACTAAACACACATATAGGATTTCAAAGAAATTCTCGCAAACACAAAGTTATCTAAAAGAGTCGTTGGAGGACAGATATCTCAATTCCCTCTCAGACAATGCCACGGAAGGGCTGCTGATGCACATCTTTCTCTGTGATTAATGTAGGCCTCCAAAATCTCTAGTGTTACTTTATTGCTGTGGCGAAACAGGACGCGCCTGTTCTTGTAATTTGGGACGCATTTACACTTCTTGCGTAGAAATGTGGACTGAGCATAAGTGTCACCTTTTGCTCTTTCTTATTGAGAGGATATAGATATCTGTCCTCCCACATGTCTTTTAGATAACTTTCTGGTAGTGATAATTTGTTTCAGAGTCTATATATTTCGTCCTTCAATAAACCCAGTCTATAGTCAGGGCTTGTTCGTGCCATATTTTCGTCCCGCCTCTGGTGCGCTTTTAGCAAAATATGAACACGTACCAACTCTCCAAAATTTCTGCTCCATTAATATGAATCTCCCAGCTGGAGCAAATAAGAAAGCCAACAATTAAGACTGTACGTCAAATAAGCCACCGGCTTCAATGGGCAAAGCGCTATGAGCTGCTCTGTGGGTTTATCGGCGGGGCGGCAAAGGCAAAAGAAGGAATGGGTCGCAAAATAAAAATACAAGCAGGAGAAAAGCGCGCAAGGAGGTCCGTTCGGGTATCCTACATGCACGGCTATCCCGACGCGGGAAGAAACGCCGGCGCTTGTCGCATTTTCTAGCGCCCACACTACCGTCGAAAATTGCTTTACTCAGTCGGTTGACAGGCATTCTCCCAGGAATGTAGGTGAGCAAATTTTGTTGCATAAAGGCATATTAACAGCGCAGTTATAGCCACCGCGATCAAGCAACTTCCTCACGCTTCTCTCTGCCATTTCCATTTCCGAGACTGTTTTTCTCGTCATCAGGGTGACAACACTTCGGAGGCGACATTAGCCGTTCTACGTCACATCCTTGTTTTGACAGGGTCTTTCATGAGGCTATTATCGACAGCCATGTGGCCCAGCGTAAGTGATACCCATATCAGCTTTTAGAATTTCAAAAGTGCGTTCACCGTCGGAGCTGTGGCGCAATAAATTTTCGGTACATGTCGCAAAAATACATGCACTTTCGAGCAGCTTTCAGGCAAAGCAAATTCTCCAGTGTACATAACTTGTCGAAACTGCCATTTGTTGCTCCACTGCGCCGAGGAAAACTGCGTCTTCGAAATTATAAAAACTGATATGGATACTACACATCTCTGAATAATTAATGAGCCTATCAGTAATAGTCAAAAAGTTAACTATTCAATATTAGTTATCCAGCCTCCTAGTTGGCTCGTCTTAGACGTATTCCGATGCACTACATCGATGATGAAACAGCGTTCTAACTTAAAGACCCTATATTTAAAAATTGTATAAAATCTTAGGTGGAACAACCTGCAGTTGCTCTTCCCGAGCAACCTCTCGCGACCACTGTTAATTTTAATGCCACGGTGAAAAGGTTCTGATGACGTCGCGAAGTCCTGTGACATAGGTGGTGGGTGGGCCACCTGCTTCTCTGGAGACTTTTCGCTCATGCCGCCGCCGACGACGACGCGGGGTTTGCCGCTGAACGGCACCTTTGACGCTATCGCGTTAACAGCGGTAGCAGTTACCAGATGATCAGACGTCGACCGCCATTCGCCCGTGAACCATACCAGTGAAATGTTTGTTGTGGCTGTGCCGTCACAGGCACACCTTGGGTGCCAGCGGAGCTTTTGAGGAGATTGGCTCTATCGAGAGAGCGCGAACGCACTTTGTGAATGTAAGTTGTAAACTTACAAGGGATGCCGTAGTAGAGCACTTCGGTTTAATTTAGACTGCTTGGGGTTGTCAAACGCGCGCTGGCTCGGGCGCTCTTGTATTCCGCTTCCATCGAAATACGGCCGCCGCTGCCGGAATCCGATCCTGTGACACTGGTTCCAGCAGCCGAACGCTAAGCCTCTGAATCAAATCAATAAAGTGGGTCGAATGGGGTTTGGCCCAAATTTCCAACTCCTTTCGAGGCACGCATAAGCAGAGACCATCACACCGGCCCTCTATATGCATTCGGCTTGCTTATTTGAAAAGTCAAAATGTTGTCGGGGCCGTCTAGGGTTCGAAAGAACAGGTTTTGAAAGAGAAAATAAACAGCAAAGCATTCTGAAACCAGCGGTGACCGCCGTCGCCCAGTCAGAAATTCGTCCGCCCGTCCATCGTAAGGCCGCTTTCATATCCCTCCAGTTAACTCTGCCCTGTGGCAGCTGTGGCCACCTTATCCTCGCAAACATCCTAATCTCTTCTTCCCACATGATCCTCTGCCGCCCCTGCGACGTTTACCTTTCCATTGCAATCCATACCGTGGCTCTAAGGGACTATCGCTTATGTTGCCTTTGCATTGCATGTGCCCATTTCTTCGTCTTTATTTCGACTATGACATCAACTGACGTTTATTAGGATTCAGTATCATCTCTGAAATCCTCCCATTGAATGCACTTCTCAACAGCCCATCTCAAGCGCATCTATCAACAGCATCTTTCCAAACGTTGTGTCAGGACACACCTGCTGTCTGCTGCCATCCACCGCAGCACAAGTCTGCGTGCATTTTAATGCGATTGCGTTTAGGCTGTCTCAGAAAACTTTCTTGCTTCTCCTTAACGACATTCTCTGGTTGGTCAATTCCTTAATGGTGTCATCAGAATCACGTGACCTCATTTATGCCTCTTGAAAGCACTTCTCAACAGCGTTTGCGTTTAGGCTGTCTCAGAAAACATTCCTTCTTCTCCTTAACGACATTCTCGGGTTGGTCAATTCCTTGACGATGTCCCGGGTTCGAACCCGACCGCGGCGGCTGCGTTTTTATGGAGGAAAAACGCTGAGGCGCCCGTGTGCTGTGCGATGTCAGTGCACGTTAAAGATCCCCAGGTGGTCGAAATTATTCCCGAGCCCTCCACTACGGCATCTCTTTCTTCCTTTCTTTTTTGACTCGCTCCTTTATCCCTTCCCTTACTGCGCGGTTCAGGTGTCCGCCGATATATGAGACAGATACTGCGCCATTTCCTTTCCCCAAAAACTAATTATTATTATTATTTTTAATCGATAGAGATCACATGAGCTGGCAACGGCACCACCACCTGGCTACGAAACGACGAAGGGCCCCCAAATTCTGGAAGCTGCCCCACCACCCAAAATTCAAAGTAGACCCGCCAAGAAAATGGAGGTGTGTTAGTGGGTTCGATTAGTGTAGTCCTGTAGGATAATCCGATGAAAGGTTCTCGGACATCTAGAAGGTGGTGACTCGGGCCTGCTGTGCTTACCAACCGAACTATAGTGCCGAACGCCATGGCCGACCCAAGAAGTTAGTCAAGGCAAGGAGGAGAAAGTTGGAGCGTCAGCGGTTCGTCGCGAAAGCGGACCAAGTGCGGAGAGAGGTGCTTACTGGAATGGGCAGCAATCCAGCTGGGCTTACTGGAGTTCCCAGAATGCTAAAGTTAAAACAAACCTGGACAAGCTCGAAATGCAGCAATTTGTTGTTTTCGACGTCCAACAAAGAGTATGTGCCAAATTTAGCTCTAAAGCCAGGTGAATCGGCTCGCCCATCCCCGGCAAGGGCGACTTCTTTGCCCCTGGCATTCTGCAACTGCTCTTGCTGCTGCCTCCAAACCTTAAAAAAATTTTTTTGAAAGCAGTGAGCACTTGCGTGAAATCTTCCATAAGCATAACCTTTTCAAAACAAATACTTACTCTGTCTATAGCAGGCCAAAGATGGATCCACTGAATGTTGAAGAATGTTCTGTCGGTGACTACCTCAACACCAATTGACAACATTCTCAGATGCAGTGGGGTTATTGCCCGAAAATAAAAGGGCAGCACAAAGTTGAAAGTGTAATACTGGCCGTTGTCTCACAACATCCTGTGTTTTGTAGTACAGTTAGTGCCCTAAAGGACACCAAGCATGCATTTCAATCAGCGTTCCTTCACAGCGAATGCTGCATATGCAAGGTGCAAGGCATGTGTGGCACACTTGAAACAATACTTTCAGGTGCTTTTTCTGAACAAAAACTATTCCTCTTTCAGAATCGTCCATGGCCGACTGCTGTTGCGAACATAGGTGCCCGTCGCAATTGTCACACATGGAAAAAACCTGGATTCTTATAGAGAAAACTTGTGAAGCAGTGGCATGGAGTTTATATTATTTGTGCCATCCCATAAGCTGCATAAAATGGTCCCTGAAGCTAAAAGGTATGCAGTAGAAAGAATAGCAAAACATACTCGTGCCAGCAATCACTGTCAGGGCTATAGTCGTGACGTTCGGGCTCAGGCTCACAATCAGAAAGGCCGTCATCCTCTTCATATGGCTCAACCATACAATTCACCTGGGTAGCTGCATCTACTAGGAAGCTCCCAACCTGGACATCTCAAAAGAAGGAAACATGTACTCAACAAAATATTTTAGAGCTCAGTGCCATAATTTTCATTAAGAATAAAGAAGAGATCCATTCGGTTTAAAATATTTTGAAGCTCGCGACTACAACTAAAACATTACGGGGAACATTCAATATCTGCTCGATATGAAGACAAGCACAAAAAACATGACAAGATTATCCCACCGACTGAAACACCTTGAGGCTGTGTCTGCGTTTTTCGTGATGTTTTCGGTGCTTTCGCGTTTGCTTGCAATCGTTTGAAATGTGTTGGTGGCCGAACCACAACATGGAAGCTTTTATCAGCAGTGCCAGGAAGATTATTTCCAACATCATCTCCCTCTGCCACAGATACTGCTACAAGCGCTTCGCTTGGTGATGGTGGTAGTGATGCGGCAGCTTCTTGAGGAGCTATTATTTCGAGTATCTGTATAACGACCTGAAAGAGCATGAAATTCGGACAACACAAATGCAGGCTTATTATGAACAGACACGCATGCATCAAAATGCATTAAAATCACAGACAAAAGCTTTTCTTTGTTCAGTATTGATAACCTCATTGTCTTAGACCACATCCAAAGAATAGGAGCCTCGCAGAATTTACTATACACAGACATGCCGTTTTGTGCACTCTGCTCTTTTGCTTCCTGAAAGATGCAGCACTATTTTCAAAAGAAGTTCCAACACTATGTTCAAAAGAAGTCAAATTTATAATGACTAAACATCACAGGCTTGAGTTGCTTGAATGCAAAGCACACAGAAATTACTCCCATTGCACCGATGTGGTGCGATTTAAAGTACTGGAACATGAAGATTTCATTAGATATATGGTCAGAGGGTGAATCATAAAGCTCCGATGAAAGGTGCCGGTTCTACGCTGCACCTTCTCGTACTACAGTGCTGCTAGCACGCATTCCAAACCAAAAAAAACATCGGTGAACACCTAAGCTTAAAAATTGGGACGAGACAGGGTGTTGCAGCGTTACGAAGGAGTCGACTGAACGCCATCACCCGTCCAACCCGACGCCTTGCCCGTTGGATAATTTATGGAAAGGAAAGGACGCCTGTCTCACATATCTCGGTGGACACCCGGCAGTAATATTTCCGACGCGCGGTGTCGGCAGCTAAAACCACTACTACTACGACGCCGACGGCGTTTCGACCGAACGAGAGATACGATGTCACGTAAAATTGCCCAGCCGCGATGGTTCAGTGGTTATGGCCCTAGGGTGCCGATTTCTAGGAAGCTGATTTCGATGAAGGTGGACCCGACCCGGCCGCGGCAGCCGCATTTCAGTTTTGGAAAATGCATGATGATGATTGACCCGCCGTGGTGGCTCAGTGGTTAGGGTGCTCGACTACTGATCCGGAGTTCCCGGGTTCGAACCCGACCGCGGCGGCTGCGTTTCTATGGAGGAAAAACGGTAAGGCGCCCGTGTGCTGTGCGATGTCAGTGCACGTTAAAGATCCCCAGGTGGTCGAAATTATTCCGGAGCCCGCCAGTACGGCACCTCATTCTTCCTTTCTTCTGTCACTCCCTCCTTTATTCCCTTCCCTTACGGCGCGGTTCAGGTGTCCAACGATATATGAGACAGATACTGCGCCATTTCCTTTCCCCCCCCCCCAAAAAAAAAACAATTATTATTAAATGCATGATGTAAAAGCGGGTAGGCCAGCCCTTCGCTGCTGCGTCCTTCATATGGCTACGCACGGTTCGCAGAACGCTAATCCACAGAAGCAAGGAACCGCTAAATACACAAGCACGCGTTAAAACACTTACCTCACGCCGCTTTCTTTTTTGCGAAGGCCGCTTTGGAGGCGGCGAAGCGCTTCTGTTGTGTGGGAACACTGACGGAACGACTCCGAGTTCAGTCGCGCCGATTTAATTGAAATACCGAGTGCCCGCATCGTTCCCAAGCTTCGATGATAGTCACTGTCGCGGAAATGGTCGGAACACAACACAGTCTATTGCGTAGGCACGAAATGTTTCCTTTTCACGGCAGTGACCCACCGCAAAGAAAGTTTCTTGTCCTTTGGGAACGTGTGAAACACCACGTTGTCTCGGCCGCCAGTGTTCGCGCAACCGAACACTGCGCAAAACGAGGGCATGATGACGACTAGTCGCTGCACGCACTCGGCACAGACGCCCGAACCAGAGAAAGTAATCGGCACTGGCAGATGATTGCGTTGACCCGTCGTTCACCAAAGCGCGTGCCAAAAAGGAGCAAGCAAAGCAAGACGGCCGGCAGAGTACCCGTCAGTGGTGTCACTTCCGCCAGTTTCCCCTTTCTGCCGTTCCCCCATTCGGCGCTTCTGGAAGCGAAGAGGGCGTGTCGGCGGCGGGTTTTTAACAAGCGATTGCGGCTCATTTTGCGAACAGAATCGATAAAAAAATTTACACACATTATCTTCAAGGTCCCTTCTTCCCAACCACAGCGTTTCATGCAATTTGAAGACCTTTTCAGTTTCCCTTTAAGCAACAACAGATTGCAATGTCAGCCAAACGCCATGGCCGATCCAAGAAGCATCAAGCCGTCGAAGGAGTCGCTGACGGTATACTGTGAGGCAGCGTGCTCGACGAGGCAGGTTGCGAATGCATCTACTCACTAGACACGCTACGTTAAAGGCTCGGAACACCGAGAAGACGAAGTTGGCGCCGATCGTGAACATCGCAACGACTACGACGAAGTCAAGCCTAGGAACAGGAATCTGAACGTCAGCGTATGTCTTGCTCCTGTTTCCAGCAATTCACCGCCTGTGTCTCGGCTACTTCTCGGTAGTGGATATGTGTCATCTTTATTTCAGGCCAACCAGCCAACCAAGCATCTCGGAAGTGGAGCAGCGCGGGGCGAAGAGAGAGGCCTACTGGAAGTACAGCAAAATAAATGGGCAAGTGTGGACGAATATAACCAAGAGCAAGACTTTAAGATATGCTATGAAAGAGATACTTGCATAAATATTACTGAATGGCATGCACACTGCGAATAATAAATGATTGTATCAATGGAAACAATGTGATTTGTGTTACACCCTAACAGTAATTAG
This sequence comes from Amblyomma americanum, assembly GCA_030143305.2. Classification (NCBI taxonomy): domain Eukaryota; kingdom Metazoa; phylum Arthropoda; class Arachnida; order Ixodida; family Ixodidae; genus Amblyomma; species Amblyomma americanum. The sequence continues at coordinate 207,735 of JARKHS020015143.1, forward strand.
ACCAGCTACAAGAAACGTGTGGTCGAGGAGTGGACAGGAGTGTGGCTGAAGTATCGTGCGAAGACGCAAGCTGAAAGGAAAATACGTCATTTACTCGCAGGAAAGACATTGGAATCACAACATAGACACCAGAAAGTGTAAAGTAAAGGTCGCATTTCCTTCACTATGATTTCGTTAATACCAGAAGTTTTTCTTTTTTCTCGATTACTGGAATGGTTCGTTCAAAAGCCATTTGTACCGTGCATTTAATTTATCCACTTTTGTTCCGCGCTTTATGAAACTCTTTCAGACCGCATCGGTCGCCAGGCGCGCCCTAAGGATTCGAATGCGTTCCTCATGATTGCATCGCATCGCGCGGACGATGTGCGCCATCGGCAAGAAGCCGATAACGAAAGAGCGTCTTACGCGTGCCGAAGCAGTTTTCCAGCATAACTATGCATACAAAAACAAAACTTCAGTACATTCCACGGATAAATCAGGAAGCGGTCCCATTGCGATATTGTGGAGTTCGCACTGGGTCGAAGCGCCACATTAGGCGCAGAGAAAAGGCGTTCAAAACGCAGAGGTGAGACTGAATGAAACGAAATAAAAGCGCAGCGAATTCGGCCGTGAATAATTAGTCATCGTGGCAAATTAACCCAGTCGATCCGCGCTCCACATGGTAGGTGGATGTTTCACTCTCGTCTGTGAGGTTGGTAGGTCATGTAGAGCAGGCCGAAGCGGCTGAACCCGAAGGCGACCCAAAACACAGAGAGGATGAAACAGCGCCGAAGCCAGCGACGCCGGAGGCAGCCACGAGCTTGAGTGGTGCTCGAACAGGCCGTACATCCACGCCATGCTCAGCACTCCAACGTTGCCCACGCTGAAAGCTAAGTTAGCCAGGAACAGAGTGACGTCGTCCAGAGACTCCTGCTCCCAGAAATAGCACCACATGGGATTAGTGCGCCGCTGCAGTGGATAGCGCGCGCCGCACAGCGGACACGCGGTGTCCTCCGCTTCCCTGTACAGGACCTCCTCCAAGCAAGACCGGTGCGCGAATGCATTCGGGCAGCGACAGGGACTGCGGTAGCCTGTAGAGCTGTTCCAGGAGCTCGAAGCCTTCGTCCGGCCAGATGCAGAACGATATGCCGCGGCGGGCCGGCGCCTGGTTCAACGATGCTGCACTGGTTTCGGTGCTACTAGAGCTTCTGCTGCTGCCAGCACATGTACTGGCAACGTAGTCTGCCCCTTCGGTACCACTGTCAGGGTCCACGGAACTATCCGCGCCATATCCGGCGAGGTCGTCCTGTGGCGTTCGCTCGGACAGGTCGTCGTGTCCATTGGCCGTATTAGCTGCATCAGGGCTGATTGGCTGAGAGTGGGCGTCCGCCAGATCTTCTGCGCTGCTACTCGACGCCGAGCTGAAGAAGAGGGCCATCGACTCCGAGGGCGTCCTGAGGATATCGAAGGGGCTGCACCTTTTCAAGCAGGCCAGGGCCGAACGTTCGCCAGGCAATGGCCACCGAATGGAACACGTGGCCCACGAGCGCTTCCTCTTCATTTTTCCTCGTTCGCCCTGGGAGTGGGGCGCCCTCAGGTGGTGCATGTGCGTGGAACGAGTCGGCACGAAGATGAAGAACCAACAAATGCAAATATCACGTTTTTCGGGCAGCTAAGTAATGAATAAAGTTGTGAAAGCATAGCGCCAACCGCGAGCTCACTTCGCTCCCAACGGCGGCTTTTTTGAGAAAACCAATTTCACAAACACTTTCATTACGCCACCGCAGTCGTGGAGGATGCCGATGGGCGTTGCACTGGTAAGCGCAAAGGCACTTCGGCTGTTTTCACTTTAAGTGTGTTGATTGCTGCACATTCACTGCAGCAAATGTGTCACAGACTGCACATAAGAGTGTGCTTTTTGCACAGGATGATGCAATAGAATTTCAACAACCCTGGAGCTGCGAATCACTTAACTTACGCTGAAACTGAAGTGCTCTGGTTCAAAGCAGAGAAAATTTCGCAGGGAAATGCTCAGTGTGCACTGCTTACAATCCGGCCAAATTTACGAAAACAAATATATGGCTGTCGGACATACTGCAATTTTTTGTGAAAGTTGAATACAAGGCAGCAACAATATAATTCTGAAGTAATCCCATTATTGCATTTTTGTTAAAACACTGACATGTCCAAACCACATCTGACATGTCCAAAACCACATATAACCATGGTTTGGAAGAACTGAAGGCTAGCACAAACATCGTGTTTTGCAGTATATATCATTGCATTAGACATTCAGCATTGAAACTTGACTAGTTTGTCTGATATCAACCAGAAACTCTACACCCATACAAACTAGGCTCTGAAAAATAAAGTCAAGTCAGCTGACAAGATGGGCATAACCTCGGACTATGTGACTAGAGTGGTATTGCCATCGCCAATCGGAAATGACGGAAGTACTAGTAGACTGCACAGCAGTCGCAGAACTGACCATTGCAATTCTTTCAGTAAATGTGCACTGAAGTCATTGAACAGAAGCTGGGCTCATTTTTCCAAGCATGGCTTAGCCCAGCTTCCAGAGTTCAATATGCAGGAGCGGTTTTTCTATTGGGCTTAGCCAAACCTGAGAAGTTTTGGAGCATCAGTAATTTAACAAAACAAACTGCAACACAATTTCTGTGTTGTGATTTGCATGCAAACACACCAAAGGTACTTGCAAAGTAGCCTGTAAAGTTGTTGGTGCTAAGAATGTGCACAGACACTATTTGTGAAATGAAGATGTGTTTTTACTAGCGGAGAATACGGCAGCGTATCAAGCAACAATAATTACTTTCTCGCATTCCGATTTAGGACGGCAGCCACAGCCACTCTCGATGGCACCCTTCAAAGCAAAAGAAAACATGAAACAAAAAAATAATGATAATGTAGAACTGCTTTAATCTGAGCAAGAAGGTGGACATTTATTGAAGATGTCAGTGGAATAAAAGGATATGTAAAAGAAAGACAGAAAGCGCACAATTCTGACTAGTAACTGATATGTGATGCTGGAAGAAATGCACATACCTGATTTTAACACACGAAGTGCCACTTAATGATTTTATTAGGTTTTTAAATCTCTCACTTCAATTCATTTTATCCCATGTATGTTGGGCTTTTGAGCCCCGTGGTCAAAAAGGCATCCTGCCATATTGATCAGCCCATTCGGAGCTCGTGAAAACAGCAATTGCACATTCAGTTTTTGAAAATGCCCTAAAGAAGTCATATCAGCACATGTTGGAGCAAAGTTTAAACAACCAAGTAGATCGCTTGACACAGGCCGGTTACCCTTCAGAAGTTTTGGTTTCAATCGATGAAAAACTGAAGAAAATTTGAGGTCTGATGTCAGTAGCAAAACTAAAAAGATAAAAGGAAAAAAGTTGCCGTTGTACCATATCTGCATCAGGTCTGGCACAGCCTGAAGAGAATTGTAAAACATGTGGGGGTTGATGTTGTGTTTTCGGCACCTATTCGATTGTCCAGCCTGGTGAAGAAAGTTAATTCGGCCAACAGTGAACCACGCGGCTGCTTGAAAAGGCATGCAAAAAAATTTGTCCCCTGCCAGGAGGGAGTCATTTACTCTTTGCCGCTATCTTGCGGTAAGCAATACATCGGCTGAGCCGGCCGATGTATAATGATGATTATGATGATTATGAATTTTTATGGCGCAAGGGCATCTATGGCCAAAGAGCGCCATGACACAAGGTATTTTCTTTTTCTCAAGGTGGGGTGAAAGACCCATTTCCCAAGCATTTCACCCTAAATAAGCCGAGCACCAGACCAGGGGAAAGCTTGTACCCATTGTATCACCGGTGGGTACCCGGCGGCACTGGGGATCGAACCCCGCACCTCCCGCATACGAGGCGGATGCTCAACCACTTGGCCACCGCTGCGGTCCGGCCGATGTATCAACGAAAGATTAAAGGATCATGATTATAATTTCTCACATGGCCCCATAGTAGGCCACGTAGCCGAACACTGCAGACTGCAAAAGTGATGATGATGATGACGAAGATGACATCGATTCCTGCGAGCCATTGTGCAACGAGTGCGTTGTGATAGGTAGGAACCGCAACTCGCTGACAAGAGAAATTATAGAAGCACACATGATAGCAAGGCTCCCGGAAATGTATAAGCGCACCCTCCGTATCGCGGTCAGAAAAAGAAAAACGATACCTCGACTGCGATTGCTGACACGCGCGTGCTTTATATCGAGTTTTTATTATTTGTGACTTGTGTGCATTGCTTTCCCTTTCTGGCCGCCAGTCGTTTCTTATTCCGGCTGGCAGTTAATAAAGATTTCAGATGTGAGTCAGCGCTGTCTTGTGTCCCTGCCTGTGTCCTTCTTCAACATGCCGCTCTTTGCGCTGTAGTCATAAAATATCGAAACAAACGCCCAACAACTTAACTTGTCGTACATATAAAAGTGCCAAAATTTCTCTTGAAGTAAAACCTGCATCATGCAGTGTTCGCATTTGGAGTGCAAGTCTTTCACATGAGTATGAGTGCTTTATTAATAAGCGCAGCTGAAGGTACACATCGGTGTATTTCAACAACGGCAAACAGCCCCTACTTCGGGTGCAATCTCAAATCTGCTGCTATTAAACATAGTGACATCATATAGTTTAACGTTGCACCGTTAGTCTTGGTGATGTGTTGCCAGGTGGATCGAAGTGGATGCAGCATGCTCTCAGTCCTTGGCATGTGTACGGTCATGTTTTGTGTTGTGTGGCACAATGGAATATCCCTTCAGCAGAGTAGAATGTTCAACTTTGGCATTCCTTGTGCAGCCATGTTGTGGCATAAAAATATGACCGCGTACAGGAAGACAGCTCTTAGTGAGGGAGGCACCTGTTTACAGGTACAGGATCCCGGCCGTGGTGACAGTATCGTCGACAACATCGCACATCATGCGGCCTTCAGTTCGGGCTGTATACAAACAGACAGCGGGAGAGGATGGCGTGTTCCTTCTGAAGAATGGTTGGAACATCGGGCCGGGCGGTGTAACGAGCTCCCCCTCGAATATCGAGCTGCTAGTGGTGCGGCGTGCAGTTTCGTCCGTGGTGCCCTCTAGCCAGAAGAGGACAGCGGCCGCCAATGCCACCAAAAAGGAGACATTGACGCAAAGGACGTGGCGCAACCAGCTGAAGGCCAACCGCCTCCTCCTGCTTGGGTCTCTCACTTCGGCAGATCCAACCTTAGTGTCCAAATCTGGCAGTTCCAGGGTACTCCATGAAATCCGGCCTCCCCTGCTAGGTCGTTTGCGCTGGTCCTGCGTCCATGTGCGCACGCACTATTTAGACAACTAAATGGAGCATCAACGTCCTCTATACGTGAAGAGAGGACCATCATTGCGAGAGAGCTGAAGGCGCCGCGAAGCAATATGAAATGTGAAAACCGCAAAATGCAGGTGACTGTTATCTTTGACGAGTTTGCGACTGTCAATAAAAGGGGAAGAATAAGAGTAGCAAACAACCTACATCCAACTTTCATAGGAGCCGCCGCGGCGGCCGAGTGGTTACGGCGAGCGGCTGCTGGCCCGAAAGACGCGGGTTCGGTCCCGGCCGCGGCGGACGAATTTCGATGGAGGCGACATTTTATAGGCCCGTGTATTGTGCGATGTCAGTGCATGTTAAATAGCCCCAAGTGGTCGAGATTCCAGGAGCCCTTCACTACGGCGTCTCTCATAGCCTGAGTCGCTTTAGGACGTTAAACCCCCATAAACCATAAACCAACCAACTTTCGTAGGCTAAATGAAAAGTGTGACCGATAAAAATAAATCCACGAATGCTTCATACTCAATGCACAGGTCATCTTACATTCATAACTGAATACCACCATTCATGTCTCAATAGAACCGAAGTTATGTGCTCTCTTCCTAAAACATCGTACATGGGACCTATGTTTTGCAGTACTAATAATAGGACGGTATAAAGCGATATACAAAAGTAGAACACAGCTTGCATATGTATTTTCATGATGTATACGCCACCTTTCGATAGGCGTAGACACAAAGCAAATTACTATGTCCCATTATTAATACTGCAGAACATAGATCCGATGTGCTATGTTTCAAGAAGAGTGAGTGAGTAAACGTTCAATAAATGTTAACTCATTCTTGAAACATCGTATATTAGATCTACGTTCTGCAGTGCTGATACTGGTCGTTCGCTCTTATTGAAACATCGTACATCGTATCTATGTTCAGCAGTAATAATAGGCCAGAGTAATTTGCTTTGTGTCTACGCCCATCGAAAAATGGCATACATCTGACTGTCATGCATCAGGAAATTTCAGCGCTGAGGGCGGACTGTGAACGGACACCTCACAAAGATTGACCGCCCGCGGTTTAATACAGATGTAAGCGATGTTCCACTTTTGTATACCTATTTGTGTTTCTTCAGATATTTTCGCTGCTCTTGCAACAGCCTGATATGTGTTCATACCGCATAATGTTGCGCATATATCTGTCGGATTCAGTGCATAGTGTGCCATGCACTTTGCGGCTGCGCAAATAATCGTGGACAGAGCCGAGAGGAAAGGGCGAGACAAAAGCGCTAACTTGAACTGAGAACTATCTGTCCCACGGACCACGTGTGCGCTTAATTTGAGAGCGTGGTGGCTTCGTCTCTTGTCCCGCCCGTTTTTTCCCGGCTTTGTCCAAGTTTTTTTTTGCGCGGTTAGTCACCAACTATAGCACACGTGCCCATTTTTACTACATTCGGTACATTGTTTGTGAAAGTAAAATAACTCAAAGGGCTATGGGTAATCCAGAAAGAGAGGACGAAGCACTTCTACAAATATGCCATGTCGGAAGGCTGCTTCAGTCACTAGAAATGCAAGACAGTCTGATGCAAAAAACTGCCAAACCTGAGTACATAATTTTTGCAGCAGTCATAATTCTATTCATACAAGTGTAGTTTTGATAGCAGACTTCCAGTAAACATTGAGGTATATACACCTCGCTTAACAGAGACAGCTTCCACATCAAATATTGTTTTATTTTAGAAATTTCAAAATTTTCAGTCAATACGACAGACATATATACTGATCAGAAGCTCTGCACATAACTTGTGCACTTTCATTGCGAGTAACCAGTGATTTTGTGAACTGCACAAAGACCTTTCCACAGAAGCAGATTTCAAGACAGCATATTTATAACAATATTGTGAACAAGACTACCATCTGAAAACTTACCGAAATAAAATTTTAAGAAAAGATGTAAAAAGCTAGTTCACTTCGGCATTCAAAAGGGGTACAAATGTTGTGCACACATCATAAAGGCCCTTTTTTCATTGGCAGTGATCCACACGCTTGTGTTGTAAATAAATGCAATAACAGTTGACAAGAGGCGGATTGGACTAGTTTCACAAATAAAAAAGACACTGTTTTCATGTCAACAGCATAAGACTAGCTGCCACAAAAGAATTAATCTGACTAGGAGATGGGCGCCTACGGTAAAGAGATGGCCGAAAGACAGGAAGACTTTTTTTGGCTAGCAAAAAAAGACCAAAATCTGTGCATACCTTGTGAGAGAAGTAAATTTCACGGCATTCCTAATATCAAAATGTAGCAGCTATATTGGCGCTTGTGATATGACAAAATGTAGCATTCGTGACGTATTTCAAAAGCCTAGCAGGAAATGTGCAAGAAAAGGACAACATCGAAAATACAATGCTAAAACACATGAACTGAATAAAAACTGAATTAAATGATCTGATTTAAAAACGATCGATACAACTACGAACACAGCGACGAAGGACATTCATAGGAGGCCTTTCAGCCAATGGCATCGACCAGTTCTGATGATGTCTGATTAATCCCCACACATGAAATCGCAGTTGACTGCAAGTAGCTCGGTGGCGGTAAATGGGAATAATTGGAATGATTCGACATATGGTCGACACCGTTGATTGGAGGGTCTTCATCGAAGGTTATGTACAACTGCAATCTTGACTAACATCATGCATAAAATAAACGCTTTAAAGGCTTTAAAAGTAAACAATAAGTACAAAATAGTCAGTACGCTGTGGGGCACCCAAGAAAATGTGCAAAGCAGAAGAAAAAAATGATGCAAAAAATTCTAAACTACTTTTAAAACTACAGCCAATACTTAAAAATTACCTGCTGCTTGCATGGATTTCTGCATATTTGTCATCACGGCGACAGAGTGTGTTTATTGATGGTGTGCGCTGACTCAGCACCGGTACAGTCGGGCATTCCACAGGGATCCGTCCTTGGGCCCCTTTTCTTTCTTATCTTCGTCAATGACATAATACAAGTAGTGAACGTGAAAATAAGGTCATTTGCAGATGACTGCATACTATATCAAGAAATCAATAACTGCAGTGACCAGGTTTGTTTGAATTCATCATTGGCCAGCGTAGAAGCATGGTGCGCCACATGGCAAATGACTATGAATGCAAAGAAAACGGTCGCTATGCCAATCACGCGAAAACGAAACCCTTTAAAATTTTCTTACAGCACTGGCGGTAATATTCTCTCTACGGTCAGCAGCTACAAATACTTTGGTCTCGTAATTACATCTGACCTCAGATGGAACGAGCATATGTCATATATTTCAAAAAAAGCAATGCGCAAGCTTGGTTACTTGAGGAGGTCGCTTCGACAATCAACACAAGAAATCCGTCTTTTAGCGTACAAAAAGTACATTAGACCAATTCTTGAGTACGCCTCAGTAGTATGGGACCCGTATACCCAGAAAAACGTAACACAGTTAGAAAGCATTCAAAGAAAATCGGTTAGATTTATATTCAACTGTTATAGCTGGCAAGTATCTCCGACGGTTCTTCTAAACAACGCAAACTTAGAGCCATTAAAATTGAGACGGTATAGGGACAGACTGAAATATATGTACCTACTATATCATGATATGCTGGGAATAGATAAGGATGTGTACATTAATTTAGTTTCTAAGCGCCCAACACGATCTAATCATTCGAAAAAAATTAAAGAATTTTCTTGCAGGACTAACGTGTTTGAAAACTCGTTTTTTCCACGGACAGTACGTGAGTGGAATGCGCTCACCTCGAGTACAGTGGAATGCCCGACGGTCCAGTCATTCTGCGGCATGCTTAACAGTATTGAAGCAAAATAGAATTACCATCGTGTCGTTGTGCGCAATGCCTTGAGTGCTTCATATGCATGATTGTTTTCATTGTTTTTACATTTCGTTTCTTGCTCAAGTGACTGAGCATGCGTGGTTGTGTCATGCTGCTGTGTACGCGCCTTGTTGATTTTGTCGCGCTTTACTTTTCGTTACTATTAATATTGCTGGATTTCGTCTCTTCTTCTCACTTAAATTCTTGCGATGTTTTTCTCTATGTTCGTTTTCTTGATGTATTATTGATATGCCCACTCCTGCCTAAGGCCTCAAACTGAGGCCGGCAGTATCCGGTAAATAAATAAATAAATAAATAAATAAATAAATAAATAAATAAAAGGAGTTTACCACGTTTTAAATGTAAACGATAAGTAGAAAATAATCAGTACTCTGTGGGGCACCCATAAAAATGTGCAACGCACAAAGAAGCAATAATGCGAAAAAATCAAAATAAGCAATTTACCACGTTTTAAAATTAAACAATAAGTACAAAATAATTAATGCACGGTGGGGCACCGAAGAAAATCTGCAAAGTAAGATTGTTTGCAAGACATTGTCCAAAAAGTAATGCCATACAACATAGAAAACACTCGGCTAAATTTGCAGGTCAGAATCGTCATTGTCCGCTTGTATATCCAGCAGCCTTGGAGATGTTCCCTCCACGATGCCTGCTTCTCCGAGGTCAGTTGGAAGTGCTGCTTCGTCAGTGGTTCTGCAGGTTAATATCAACATTTGCATGAGGCCAGTGCTCTAATGATTTAGCTGTATTTCAACAAAGTAAATTTAAAGTACAACCTTCGACTTCACATATTAATTATGTAATCCTGTTTTTAATCAGAGAATTTCTGCATTTTCATTCCAATAACAGTCCTGAAAGCAACATGACACACATTTGACATAAGTCTTCACCTTGAGTATACATGCTTTTGTGAATAGTCCTTGGCCAATGACATGCCGCCAATGATTTAAATGCTAACAGGTATTTTTTAAAAAATTGGCACCAAATTAGACATTCTGTACCGGTATCACTATGTGTCAAGTGAAGAATAGATTGTGTAGTGCATCAACTGTCACCTGTTCCGCTACTGGCATGTGCCGACACTACGCTGTGCCTGAAGACGACGAAGTTACCCCACTCTCTTGGTGCTCGATACACCTTAGCACGGTGCAAGTACAGGAGGAGCACAGGAGGAGCAGAGGACGCGGCGCAACCATATGAGGACCAACCGCCGCCTCCTGGTTGGGTCTCTCACTTCGGCAGATCCAGCCTTGGTGTCCAAATCCGGCACTTCCAGGGCACTCCACGAAATCCGGCGTCCCTTGCTAGGTCGTTTGCGTTGGCCCTGCGTCCATGTTCGCACGCACTAGTTAGACAACTAAATGGAGCATCGACGTCTTCTATACGTGAAGAGAAGACCATCATAGCGAGAGAGCTGAAGGCGCCGAGAAGCTTTATGAAAAGTGAAAACCGCAAAACGCAGGTGACTGATATCTTCGACGAGTTTGCGAGTGTCAATAAAAGCAGAAGAATAAGCGTAGCAAACCACCTTCATCCAACTTTCGTAGGAGCCGCCGTGGCGGCAAAGTGGTTATGGCGCTCGGCTGCTGACCCGAAAGACGCGGGTTAGATCCCGGCCGCGGCGGTCGAATTTCGATGGAGGCGAAATTCGACCGCCGTGTACTGTGCGATGTCAGTGCACACTAAAGAACCCCAGGTGGTCGAAATTCCCGGAGCCCTTCACTGCGGCGTCTCTCATAGCCTGAGTGGCTTTGGGACGTTAAGCCCCCAGAAACCATAAACCAACCAACTTCCGTAGGTTAAATGAAAAGTGTGACCGATAAAAATAAACCCACAAACGCTCTATACTCTATGCACGGGTCTTTTTGCATTGATAACTGAATGTCACCCTTCATGTCTCATAAGAACAGAAGGTATCTGCTCTCTTCTTGAAACATCGTACATGGGATCTATGTTTTGCAGTACTAATAACTGGACAGTGTAAAGCGATATACAAAAGTAGAACACAGCTAGCATATGTACTCGCGGTCACATATCCTTCTGAGTTGCCTGCTCACAGTCCTCCTTGGGCGCTGTAATTTCATGGTGTATACGCCACCTTTCGATGGCCGCAAACACAAAGCAAATTACTTTGTCCCATTATTAATACTGCAGAACATAGGTCTGATGTACCGTGTTTCAAAAATATTGAGTGAGTAAACGTTCAATAAATGTTTACTCACTCCTCTTGAAACACCGTACATAAGATCTATGTTCTGCAGTACTAATACTGGTTACTCACTCTTCTTGAAACATCATAGATCGTATCTATGTTCTGCAGTACTAACAACGGGCCAGGGTAATTTGCTTTGTGTCCACGCTCATCAAAATACGGCATGAATCTGATTGATATGAATCAGGAAATTACAGCGCTGAGGGTGGACTGCGAACAGCCACCTCAGAATGACTGACCGCCCGCGGTTTAATAAAAAAGTAAGCTATGTTCCACTTTTGTATACCGATTTCTGTTTCTTCAGATATTGTCACTGCTTTTGCAACAGGCTGAGGGTGTGTTCAGACAGCGTAATGTTGCGCATATATCTGTCGTATTCAGTGCATAGTGTGCTATACATTTTGATAATGGGCAAATAATCGTGGAAAGAGCAGAGAAAGAAGGACGAGACAAAGCGCAAACTTGAACTGAGAACCATCTGCCCCACGGAACACGTGTGCGCTTAGAGAGCGTGATGGCTACGTCTCTTGTCCCGCCCGTTTCTTCCCTCCTTTGTCCAAATTTGTTTTGCGCTGTCAGTTACGAACTGTAGCCCACATGCCCGTGTTAACTACATTCAGCACATTGTTTGTGGCAGTAAAATAACTCAAAGGGCTATTACGATATTCGGCAACGCCAAATTCAGAGCAGTTGTCGAGGGGTGTTTTCTGACATGCCCAAATAAGGATGGTGCACATTACTCGCTCCAGCATGTAGTCGCGGCGGCGGCGCACAGCAGAGCGGACAGGCACCAAAGCGGTATGCTGCCCCCCGGTGGAGGACGGATCACGCGACCACTCCACTCGTCCTGCCGCAAGGACGCTTTTTGAGGAAAACACCCGAGATCCTGTTAACGGCTCTTTTCTGGGTTGAGCATCGGTGGCGGTGATGGTGTAACCGTGAGAGAACGAGGAGGAAGGCATCACCGCCGCTTATTCGCCAAAGAGGTCATTAAAAGCCACGCTGTCAAAATACAGCGCAGCCCCGTACATACGCGTTCGTCACGCTCGATGATGATGGACCGCGATGAAGGCGTGTAGGAGGGCACTGCGCCCCCTGCTTGCATCAGCTGCACAACGGACCACGTATGGATGTCAGTGGGGCAGATGATGGGGGCGCCTTTGAAGTCGTACAGCTGTCCAGTTGGAGGCGTCAGGACTCCCACGTGGAAGCAGCGGTGGTAACGAGGGTCGCAGTAAACAGCCAGTTCCTCCTCCGAAGGCACAGAGGGCGTCGTCGGCTTGGTCGGAGTAGCTGCCATAAGGATGCTGAACCTCAGGAGCGAACGAAGACCAAGCTTCAGCACCGGCTGCACCAAGGAAGGTGTAGAAAAGGGCCTTGGTGACCGTTTAGGTACGGCGCGTGCACGTGCGTCGCGTCGCGCTCGTCTTCATCTTCCTTTCGGCACTGCCTGGTGCACCTGCCGCTTTGCAATAATGATGATGGATGGTACACCACTCCCAATAGTATATCTTATACCTATAGCGTATCGCGTTTGCCGCATTCGCATTCCATCGTCATATCCCATTACTGGGTTTCTCGTATATACCTATAAATGTATTGGACTGCCAATATAACGCAGAATGGATATTTTCTGCGATTCAGCGCCTAAATGTGGTCTTTCTTAGCTGCCGTTCAGCGCTTATTGTTTAAATTCGGTCAAAATACCAAGAACGCTATTTCATACCTGATTTTCGCAATTTCGTTTGCTGTAGCCTTGTGGATACGGTGGGCAGGCGTTGCCAGCGTCGGTTCCTAGCGATCCGCAATGTACTGTATCGCTAATGTGAGTCTTTCATTTTTAATTTTTACTGAAAGCGCACTAAAGGCGGGCTGAAAAACGTAAGTATGACACGAACAAGCTCTGACAACAAGCGCTGAAGAAGCTATGTTGCGCATGAGTGATTTGCACGTTCACGTTTGCCTATGGTAAAACAGCATATCTTCGAGGTAAAAAAAAGGCGAAGAAACAATAGACGACTTTGGCCAAGCGAAGAGTATATGCGTCGAAGCTCGGACTTCCCGGAATCTCCACAAAAGGTGACAACATACAAGTCCCTATATCGACACCATCGCGGCGCGCATAGAGCAAAGTGCCCAGCATTGAAGCAGCAACGACTTCCCAGTGACAACAATAACATCCAAGGCGTGTCCTTGGGAAATCTTGAAAGGATATGCGGATATCCCTAGGACGTGCTGAGAAAATCCCGCGGTCATCCCTCGCATATCTTTTTAGCCGCAGTTTCTGTATCCCACGGAGGTCCCCAGGAAATCCCTGTGGATTTTCATAGGTCTTGATGAGGACATTAGTCAAATATGAAATGTCCCAGAGGATATGTACAGGACTTGAAGAGAACATATTGGCCCTTTTTGTGGAGTGGTATGGGATGTCCATGGGAATTTTTACAGGACTCTACAGGGACATAGTTGTAAATGATCCTTCTAGACAAACAGGTGTCTTTGCAGGCAGCTCAGAGGCATTAAAGGCACCCTAAGCTACCCAAGAAGACAAAGTAGTGTGGGCGGTTAAAAGGAAATAGAAATATTGTTGCCGTGCCTGCACCCCTCGAAGAACAATGGGTTATCCAGAAAGACAGGACAAAGCACTTCTACAAATATGCCATGTCGGAAGGTTGCTTCAATCACTAGAAATGCAAGATAGTTGCATGCAAAAACTGGCAAACATGAGTACATAATTTTTGCAGCAGTCATAATTCTATTCATACAAGTGTAGTTTTGATAGCAGACTTCCAGTAAACTTTGAGGTATATACACCTAGCTGAACAGAGACAGCTTCAACATCAAATATAGTTTTATTTTAGAAATAAAAAATTCTCGGTCAATATGACAGACACACATACTGATCAAAAGCTCTGCGCATAACTTGTGCACTTTCATTGCGAGTAACCAGTCATTTTGTAAACTGCACAAGGATATTTCCACAGGAGCAGATTTCAAGACAGCATGTTTATAACAATATATTGAACAAGACTACCATATGAAAACTTACCGAAATAAAATTTTAACAAAATATGTATAAAGCTAGTTCACTTTCACTTTGGCATTCAAAAGGGGTACAAAGGTTGTGCACACATCATAAAGGCCCTTTTTTATTGGCAGTGATGCACACGATTGTGTTGTAAATAAATGTAATTACAGTTCACAAGAGGCGGAAAGGAATAGTTTCACAAATAAAAAAGACACTGTTTTCATGTCAACAGCATAAGACTAGCTGCCAAAAAAAAATTATTCTGGCTAGGAGTGGGCGCCCACGGTAAAGAGAGGGCCGAAAGAGAGGAACACTTTTTTTTTGGCTAGCAAAAGCAGACCAAAATCTGTGCATACCTTGTGAGAGAAGTTTCACGGCATACGTAATTTTAAGATGTAGCAGCTATATTGCCGCTTGTGATATGCCAAAATGTAACATTCCTGACGTATTTCAAATGCCTAGCAGCAAATGTGCAAGAAAAGGACAACATCGAAAATACAGTGCTAAAAACACATCAAGGGGACAAAAACTGAATTAAAAGATCTGAATTAAAACAATTGCTACAACTACAAACACGGCGACGAAGGACATTCAAAGGAAGCCTTTCAGCCAATGGCATCGACCAGTTCTGATGATGTCGTGATTAATCGCAGGTGAGTGCAAGTAGCTCGGTGGCGGTAAATGGGAATAATGGGAATGATTCGACATATGGTCGACACCGTTGATTGAAGGGCTTTCATCGAAGGGTATATACCACTGAAATCTTGAATAGCATCATGCATTAAAATACGAAAGGGTTACAGAACACTTGCAAGAGCTGGTAGGCTTTTAGTATTGAGGTGAGGTACATTTGCTAGTTCAGGGCAGTCATAAAAGTTCAGAAACAAGCCCTAACCTGATCCACTAATAGGTAAACAGGCTAAGGTGAGGCACAAGGTGATAAGCACACACTGCAGTACAAGTTGTGTTATACTGCCAGTGATCTTGGTAGTCTGTAAGGAAGCACAAGAGACCGCTGAAAAACAAGGAAACAAAAGTGTAAAAAAACTCAAAAGAAGGAGTTTACCACGTATTAAAAATAATCAATAAGTACAAATAATCAGTACACTGTGGGGCGCCCAAGAAAATGTGCAAAGCAGAAGGAAACAATCATGCAAAAAAATCCAGAAGAAGCAGTTTACCACGTTTTAAAAGTAAACAATAATTACAAAATAATCAGTACACTTTGAGGCTCCCTATAAAATGTGCAAAGCAAGATTGTTTGTAAAACATTGTACAAAACTAATGGCATACAACATGGAAAACACTAGGCTAAATTTACAGGCCAGAATCGTCATTGTCCGCTTGTATATTCAGCAGCCTGTGAGATGTTCCCTCCAAGATGCTTGCTTCTCCCAAGTCAGTTGGAAGTGCTGTTTCGTCAGTGGTTCTGCAGGTTAATATCAACATTTGCATGAGGCCAGCGCTATAAGTATTCAGCTGTATTTCAATGTATTTCAACAAAGTAAATTCAAAATACAACCATCGACTTCACATATTAATTATGTAATCCTGTTTTAAATCAGAGAATTTCTGTATTTTCATTCTAATACAAAATCCTGAAAGCGGCATGACACACGTTTTGTACAAGTCTTCTCCTTGAGTATACATGCTTTTATGAACAATCATTGGACAATGACATGCCGCCAATGATTTTAATGGTAATTGATATTATTTCTTGACTTTGCACCAAATTAGATATTCTGTACCTGTACCAGTATGTGACAGGTGAAGAATAGATTGTGTAGTGCATCAACTGTCACCTGTTCCGCTACTGGAATGTGCCGACACTACGCTGTGCCTGATGACGATGAAGTTGCCCCACTCTCTTGGTGCTCGATACTCCTGAGCACGGTGCAAGTTCTCACACCACGTATCCAAGGACACATAATAAGCGGAACCCTACAATTGCAATGGATGAGCCTTACTATCTGTAAACCGGAAACATCATCATCATCATCATCATCATCATCATCATCATCAGGCTGTCTACATCCTCTGCAGGGCAAAGGCCCCTAGATGTCTCTCCAACTAACCCTGCCCTTTTCCAGCTGCGCCCACCCTATGCCTGCGGAACTTCTTAATCTCACCCGCTCATCTCACCTTCTGCGGCCTCCTGCTACGCTTGCCTTCTCTTGGACACAGAGCATTAACGGACTGGCAATGAAGAAAAGCAGTCAGGAATACTGGCAGCTACAAGTTTGTTGCCAGCTCACTAGATTTGTATCCATACCTGCCGTTATCTCGGAGTCTAAGTGTCTTGCGCTCCATTCTTTCTTCTTGGTGTCGCAACCATGACTTCGCGCTTTCTCTATTTTAGCCACTGTACCATCACAAGTAGTTCTGCTTGTTAGGACATCTGAAAAAATACGGAAGACGTGCTTGAGTTTGTTGTTACGTGACACCATTCCTGCACAATGATAGCGAATGGCTTGAAAGCCCCACCTGCTTGTTTTGGATATTACCTAAATTGTAGATAATTTGCACAACATCATCCGGTTTGCAGCATCAGGACGGAAAATACATTTTTGAAATGAGTGCTAGCCTCATTAAACTGATACATGAAAAAAAGGCAGAAAAATGAAGTTTAAGCTGTATGCATGAATTTCCCGCATTATTGTATAAGATTTATTTACAAACGGAGTGAAATAATCATGTGCAAGTCTGCACAGTTATTTTGATGTCTCAGGCGTCAGGGAATATGAGCTAACAGCTCACAGTGGTTTGCCAAATATCTGGCTACCTCGTCATGGTGAATAAAGAAAGAATGC
Source organism: Amblyomma americanum (assembly GCA_030143305.2). NCBI lineage: Eukaryota > Metazoa > Arthropoda > Arachnida > Ixodida > Ixodidae > Amblyomma > Amblyomma americanum. The sequence goes on from JARKHS020015143.1 coordinate 224,940, forward strand.
AATTCTGACCTTTGTACTGTCTTGTGAATCCTCACTAAAATTCGATTTTCCTTTTATCAGTCATGGCATGCGGGCAGAGGCAAATTATTGCTTCTGTTTAGACCGCCTAAAGCTATCATGTTTTGTTTGATATGCATTTTATAGCTGTTAAATAAGGTTATCTTTAATAATGTATGTCCTGTTAACTTAAGGCGCCCGTTCCTCACAAATGCAACTTGCAGTTTTCTATCAACCTGCAGCGCGCATAAAAGCAGTTATGCGGTACAGTCATTTTGTATTTGGGACACCTAGGGAGTGAAAAATTCTTTTATGAATGAATAAATTTATTATTGTGTATGGTAATACCTAGCATCACTTCCCTGCATGCTGTCTCCCTGAAGTAGCGCTTGCCATTTCCTCCCTGCTAACTGTCGTGCATAGCCACTCGATCAGAAAGCAGGTCCTTCAGGACCGTCCTTGTAGCACTACGATGCCAGTTCCCCCTAATTTCTTCCATCGTGTCTTCTGCAAAAAAAAGTGAATCACAGTGAGTAGACGGAGTTTTAACACCGACAATAAAAAGCCTGCATAAGAAAAACGCTACCAAGCACCCACTTACAAATCTATGCGTCATGCCTTCCTTAAGTAAATTTACATTATCCAGGTTTTTCTACTGTATACAATCTTGCCACACGAGCAGTTTCATTTCTCTGAGTCAAATAGGAAGTGGTTTTGGCTCTTGTGCTTACATGTAGGCCACAGCTATAGATGTTATGCCATGCTACCCACAGCTTTCTAGAGTAATATATTTCTTAAATAGGAACGGTGTCCAAGAGAGCATATTCATGTCATGCAGTCATTTGTTTTAATCTACAAGTACAACTGCTACTACTAAATTTACAAAATTAAGACTGTAAATGACAGGATCAATAAAAACTTTAAAAATTGAGTCAGGAGCTTTTCGCATTAATCATCTCTCTTTCACCTCCTTCTTCACACTTTCCCCATGGTACAGTCCACGTGTCTATTCTTTACAATACCAGGCTTTAGAGGAATGCCATAGGCAATAACCCAAATCAGCGATATTGAGTAGTGACCTAGTCTGCAGTATTTCTGGTTTTGAAAAAGTAGTTGCTAAAAATGTTAACTTTAATTACTGGGTTCAGGAATGGAGAGACAGGAAAATGTAAACCACCCTGAGAAATAGCAATCTAGGATGTTTCCAACCCGGTACCATTGAAGCAGGTCTTTTCTGGTCCTAAATAATGCCCACGAAATGCACAGCGGCTGCCAATGCCACTTTCAAACCACGGTTTTTGTATGCTGCAAACAGACGAGTAATGGTTACCTTGTTAAAAATACTTCAACGCAATGTTTCTTAATGTGATCCCGAACTTCATATTTACGAAACCAAAAATGAGAACAATTCCCAGCTTGTTGCTGTCGCCTAGGACACGTCCTTTTTGAAACCTTGGTTCAGCTTAGTGGAACAGCTCGTATGCAAAGGTTCACGCAATAATATATTGTATGTACGCATCTATTACTACATTTTTGCATTCTTTTAATTGCCTTAAATGCACTGAAATTGCAGATCCTTACCATTTAGCAGTTCACCAGCTGCAAAAGGCATTCTGGGGTGTGTTAGTGGCGTTGGAAGACTGTATGGCTCAACAGATTCATCTGAGCTGCTATCGAACTGCCGCTTTTTGTTCCTCCTCCTTGGCTCGTCAGGGTCTTTATCTAAGTTCGATGTGAGCTCTGCTTTGGAGAGTTTAGTTCTTGCTTCTTTATAATTATCAAAAAAAAATAAGGTATAATTATCTATAAAAAGCAAACCTTAAAGAATACCGATCGTAATAGTGAGTGCTGAACAAACTGGTTTAAGTTTGATTTATAAAAATGCACAAGTTACCATACATAACTAGAATCACACCTGTGGTTTGAATCCATCCTGAACCTGGTTCAATGCAGCTTCTCATCATGTCTTGCACATTTTTAGTCTTTTGTGGCCTCATACACGTTCCACAACGTATCCAACTGCGTCGTACTACAGCAACAGCATCTCCTTCAGGAAACTTGACAATGGCAAAATCTCCGTCTTTGAAGAAGAAAATAATAAACATTAGTGAAACTTTCATGATTCGCCTCTTTACAAATGATAAGACCTCAGTGGCAAGCGGAAGAAATTACACTGATAACTGAAGATGCATAGTAGTCTCATAGCAGTCATTCACATGAAAAGTCTGTCACCTGTCTGAACCAACGAAATTAATGCAATATGGAATATGATGTGAAAATGCAACATACAAGCAACTGCACAACAAGTTTGTGGGGTGGTATATATTGCTAGAACAAGAAACAGCCTCGCTTAGGCAAAAGGGGAAACTATTGGTTATGATTGCCACAATGACATTACAAACATTCATGTAGCCTTTGCTGACTTCCCACATCTTTCCCTGACCGCTTGCTCAGCTCCGTGCAACACAACAATCATAATGCAACCACTGTTTTTCTAAAATAATTTAATTGCAGTCGAGCAACCCAATCACTTAGTTTCAGTTCCCTTAATTAAAATATCAAATCGTTTTACAAGCATAGTTTAGAGTAAAACAATCGTAGGTACATTAATTATTGGTATAGCAACTACGGGATCACAGATATGCTGAGATATACTCCAAGTATCTGTTAGAGCAACACATTATATCAGTGGAAAAAACCAGCAAGGCATCGCTAGGAAAAAATATTTCCGAAAAAAACGAGGTGTTGTAGAATAAAAACGAAATTAAGTCCACCAAATTGTCATACAAAGAGAAGAGTCAAAACCTATTTATAAGCTGCAATGCCAGCTGAGATTTGCCCACATTACTAAACATGGCTTCACTGACTTTTCTCCCAAAAAAGCATATCCAGAAAAGCAAAAAACAATTATAAACGAACACTAGGGCAACATTATTTAACATGTAAAACAGGAAAAATGGCAAAACCATTGCCAAATGGAAGCTTCACAAACTTGCACAATACTTCAGAAAATGGCCGCACATGAAGAGTAGAGGGGTTACAGACAAAAAACATACTGAGAAGTGATGACAAGCAAGGGTAGTCATAAAGGTCATGTTTAACAGAAAACTTATGACCAACACGAAGCACATCTCTAGAGTGATACTACACAACAATGTTCACAACATCAATCACTGTTCCATCCAAGAGGGGACACGTGTTGTTAGGGCATGCCACAGTCAAAGAGAAACATCTGTGTATTACAAGCTTACGGTACTGTTGGCCCTCTAAATGATCTTTTAAAGGACCATCATCATGAGGGAAAATCAATGTTGGCTCGACCTGCCTCCTTCCTGTCTGTGCACTGCTCGATGCAGCCCTATCCTCACTAACTCTCCTGTAGAGCTGCTCTAGTGCCTTACCTGGCTTACGGGGAAGCGTCTTTAATCGCTGCAAAAGATTCTCAAACGGGAAGGCTCTGCAACTGTCTAGATGCCCCAAGTTTCTAACAACTTCTGCCAGGCGTATAAGATCATGGACATTATGAGACACAAAATCTATCCCGTACATGTCCTTAATGATGTTCAAAAAGTGCTGAAGCAACTGTTCACTATAGTCTACAAACCGGACACACAATCTGGGAGAAGCTAGGAATGTAACCTCACAGTGTAAAACCACGAAGTTCCCATGCAAATCACTTTGTACAAGGTCATAAAAACCTACTGGCTCCAGGTAAAGCAAAAGGAGTCGAAATTTTGTTGCCTTCCACCTGTCTAGCTCACTCAGTGGCCTTGGTCTGGGGTTGAACTCGCATGAAATGCAAGCTGCAAGGATGTCTATTCTTTAAGAAATCTCATCCTTTGATTGACAGGCCATTCTGAATGAATATTGACCTTGAACCCACAGCCGCAGCAGCTTATGAATGACCCCTATGTACACCAAGTGCACGTAGTCAAGAGGAACCAGTTTGACTAAGTCAAATGAGAGGTTCTCCTGAATTGATGTGCCAATATGGAGGTCCTAATCACTGCGCTCTCTAAAGCTGACATCAGTTCTAGGGGCTGCATTCAACTCTGGGAAGCACATTCTGCCATTAACAAACCTGCCAGCCCTCTGTTACACACCTTGTACGGCTGCTGTATCCACTGTGTCCTTTTACTGAGGGCACAAATGCCCGGGCAGGGACATCACAAACTACAGCCAGGATTTGTACTGCGATGACTCTTCCCCTCAAAAATACTCCTCCTTCCTGGGCTTCACTGAGTTCTGAAACAAACTCCTTCAAGAACTCATTGCTGTTTGCAGGTTTGCCGTTCCCAAAGAACACACCAATCGGAAAAGGCTCACTACTTTCAACGTTTTTCAATTGACACAGTATGGGCAAAAACTGCGCCTTGGTGCTCTTAGAGGCAAGCCGTCCATGTTAACAATGAGTTCTAAAAGTTGAGGTATGGTGCATGTTTCCCTCAAAGCATGCTGTAGGCCAGCCACGGGACCAAAATGGTAGTACTGTCAGTTTCCAATAGTGACTATTCCTTCAATTCGCCTGACTAAGATCAAATGGAGATGAATTTCGGAGGTCTTTCAGAAGCGCTGTGAGGCAGCGGTGTTAAATGTTGACTTTAACTGCCCAAGACTTAAAACGGTCTTTAAGGCACCCTGTTTTGCTGTCACTTACAGTACACCTCAAACATCACCGCCGGCGGCACACGAGCGCGTTGAAGAGCACCAGGCGATAAACATGCATCGAGTTCATGCTGGGGCGTGCACGCCACTGAAACGTGCGCTCAGGACGGCAAAAGGTCTGAGAAAGAATTATATAACTCAGGTTCCCCATCCGAGTGGTCGAAATCAATTTCTGTTTCACACGGCTCCTGCAAGCTCGTGCACAACAGCTGCGATGACGTGGCTTCGAGGCTGACATCTACAGCGCCACTAATGCGACGCCCAAATGAACGTCCAGACTGACCCGTGTGGTGTCCTGCGTACCAATCAAGGTTGCTCTTAATTAGGAACTGGCTTTAGCATCAGAAAAATGTATTAAAAATCAGTTGTCAAAAATTGAAAGTTTTCTCTTTCCGAATTGCATGATATCTCATGCAAGCTGAGATTCACCTTGAAGTGTTTGCAAAAAAGTGAACTGCTCTGGTCCAGGATATTTTAAGCGCTGGAAAAATTGCCACATTCTACATATTTTTGCAGTGCGGCAACCGAGTGGCATTTATATTACATTTGCTCGGCACAAACTTTACAAACCTACACTTTCGTATCTGGCGCCACAGTTCCATGCAAACGGACTAAACAAAGAAATTCAAGCACCTGCCGCGCGTCAACAAAATTGGCCATCTTGGCACCGCCGAGCGTTCTCTGCCGCAGGGGAGTTTGCGCGGGAACTCCAGAAAGAAGCACCATGGATAGCGCGTCGCGGTGCCGCGTTGATCTTATGCAGCTAAACAGTGCATGCATACAGTCATGCTCCTTTGGGACGAATACCACTCGCCATACAGGACTAAGACTAAATAACGGCTCCATGGCTACCTTAGGCCCTTCGTGCAAAGAAGGCGTATGAACAAGATGTGAAAAATGACATACGTTTGGACGTCGTGCTCATGGCCACGCCAGCGCCGGTCTCTCCAACGCGTATTGCAAGTGGTGACACGGCGCGCACGGAAATGCAAAGACAAGCGTGCCAAACTCCAAACGCGCCAAAACACACGCTGCCCGCGCCAACGGCCCGCGCTGCCGAAAGGAACAAAACGGTACACGGCAGGACCGCCGCGCGTCAAAAGCTTCATTTATGCATCATTTATTATTTGTTTTAACGTAGGCATAAATGATAAAACGCAATTGTATCTAAATTTATGTCAAAATAATTTTAAATTTGTTTTTTATTTTTATTTATTATCCACTGCAGACATCTGAGCGCGGCCAACTTGAATGTTCGAGGAAGAACCTATAAATAGAATGTGTTATAAGAAGACATGGCATCTTCTAAGACACCTGCTCGATCCAGAACAAACACGTCCCGTGCAACAATGTCAACTGTACAGACTCATACATAAATATGAGGGTACAACTGAAGACCTATTCAAAGAGCTAGCAGAACGTTATCTAAACACGGATGATAGTACCACAGAAACAGACTACCGGGGGACTCCTAATCCAAATTTAGACGCAGACATCACAGACGCAGAGGTCTGGTACGCAATTGGAAAACTGCGGACAACATCTGCGGCAGGACCAGACAAAGTAACAAATAAGACTCTCAGGAACTTAGACGCAACGTCGATCGCGGCGGTTACAGACCTTATGAACAAATACTGGCATGCAGGCAACATACCACCAGAGTGGAAACAGGCGAAAATCACTTTTATTCCTAAAGCGGGTAAGAAACTCAGCACTGAGAATCTACGCCCAATTTCATTAACATCATGCCTAGGCAAACTCATGGAGCATGTCATCCTCAATAGGCTCCAAAACTATGCGGAGGACATGAACCTCCTACCTGAAACAATGTTAGGATTCAGGGCCCAACTATCTACCCAGGACATTCTCTTGCAGCTTAACAAGGACATAATTGAAGCTGACGAGGGAACAGGAACGAAAGCAATATTGGGTTTAGACCTTGTTAAAGCTTTCGACAACGTCACCCACAAAGCCATCTTGACAAACTTGTCAGAAATCAACCCCGGAGAAAGGACGTACAACTACATCCGATCCTTCCTCACTAACAGAACAGCAGTGATAACGGTCGGAACAATAGAGTCTGCCCCAATCAAACTAGGAAGTAAAGGAACGCCACAGGGCTCCGTCCTGTCCCCTTTCCTTTTTAACCTCTCCCTCATCAAAATTCCCCCCAAACTGGCACAAATACCAGACCTACATCACACGTTCTATGCAGATGACATCACACTTTGGGTAACCAAAGGATGCGAAGGCTACATAGAAGACACACTCCAAGCAGCAGTGGACATCATCGAGGCATGCGCATGGGATTCCGGCCTCACTTGTTCTGAGCAAAAATCTGAACTCTTCGTGATCCGTCGTAAACAAAGAGGTAGGCGTACCACGACATCCCCCCCCGCAAATAAACGTCTATGTTAATGGACGATCTGTCAAAGAGGTACAGACCATGAGAATACTGGGGTTGTATTTACAAACAAATGGAAAAAATACTGACACACTCACTAAGCTAAAACGCACGGTAGAAGCGAGGGCGCGATTACTCCGCCGCATAGCTAACCGCAGACAAGGGGTGAGGGAAAGAGATTTATGCCGCCTAGTGCAGGCCTTTGCGCTGAGCAGGATACTCTATGCCACACCTTATCTGAAATTCTCGAAAGCAGAAAAGGACAAATTGGATAGCATGATACGGCAGGCCTATAAGGCTGCGTTAGGACTCCCATTAAATGCCTCAACCGAAAGGCTTATGAGGTTAGGAATACATAACACCTACAATGAACTGAAAGAAGCCCATTTAATGGCTCAAACAGCGCGATTAGCCAATTCCAGAACTGGCAGGAGTATTCTTACCAGGCTCGGAATTAACTTTCAACCTACGAATAACGATGCTAAAGTAGACTTACCCCGCGCCTATAGGACGGCCCTACTAATCAAACCACTCCCCAAAAACATGCACCCCTTACACCATGAGGGTAGAAGATAAGCACGAGCCAAAGCCTTACATAAGAAATACAGACAGTGCGCTGCAACACTTTATGTAGATGCGGCAGAATACAAAAATACCAATGCCTTTGCAGTTGTGGTTGTGAACGAGAATGGTGACCACATCGTCTCGGCGACAATCAAAACGAAATCCTCTGAAACGGCAGAAGAGGCGGCTATAGCCCTCGCCCTAGCACATACCCAAGGGAGCATCATCCTCAGCGATTCCAAAATGGGTATCAATAATTTCGCTAAAGGGCGAATTACAAACACCTCCCTTAGAATCCTTAACGCAACCAAATTCTCACCAAATTATTCCGAATTGATATGGGTCCCAGCCCATTCGGGGAATCCGGGGAACGAGGCAGCCCACAATAAAGCCCGAGGTTTCGTCGACCGGGCAGTGGATGAGTCTGGCTCCCTGAATTTCACGAAGGACTCAATGATCACATATCATGATCTCACCAATCATTTTAAAGTAGAGAGGAGAATTTTCCCCCCTCCAGACAAAAGACTTACTAAAGAACAAGAGGTTACGTGGCGTCGTCTACAGACGAGATCGATACGCACCCCTTTATCCAGATCTTTACAACCCAAACTGCAAACACTGTGGCCAACGTGCTACCTACGATCACATCCTGTGGGACTGCAAAATAGAGCCACCTCCGGGTGATCTAGTTACAGCTCCTTCTCTCGAGCGGTGGGAGACCGTGCTGGCTAGCTCTGACCCCAGAACGCAAGTTTTGGCGGTGGAGTGGGCTGACAAAGTCGTCGAGGGCTATGTACTCTCGACCACTTAACGCGACCTCTTGCCAAGCTCTTCCCGGCGAATAAAATGTTTTACAATCAATAGCAGACAAGGCTAGGGATCGACATGAAGGGCTCGTTAAAGGGGCCCCGTGGCGCAAAAAATAGCATGCGGTTGCTATTCTTTGTATGCATAGTACGAGACACGTACTGTGATGCCTGTACACCCAACGAAATCGCCGAAATCGGCGAGCGTGGATATATCAAAACCCAATTATTTCGAATTATGGAATATATCTAACACACTTATTCCGCTTGAAAATCCTGTGTAACAGTATAGGAAAGGCGCGCTATATAACGAACTCAATATATCGAACGGCACGCCGCGCAGCTACAAGTGGCGCTTTTCCTAACGTTGTTCTTAATTAGATCACTTTTCGGGTGCGGAGACGGATCAGCGGCGCGGCCATGAGCCTCTGATGGCAGCGCTAGCGCTGTGAAATCACAGATTCATAATTGAATTAAATATTAACGTGCAAGATCCACTGGCTAAAAAAGAAGGATCTTAGATTTGTGGTATATAAGCTCATGGAAATTCTGCGTTCTGCGGATGCATATGCTCATTACGTTGATGCTGCAAGATTTCTGGTTTGCAGTAGTTCTGTAGCCTGATCTGTATTTCGCATATGCTTGTTGATAGAAATGTTCACCGTGGCAGCGTGTGACGCTATGCCGATTTTACCCATAAAAATGTCAGCACTGAACTAAGCAACTACACCATTGTAATCAGCTGCAGTCAATTTTTTATTCTCGTCTAAATCACAGAAAATGTAAATTATAGGCTTTGCGAATATTCTTCACATGGGCGAAGCAAGTTTTTCCTCTTGTGCCCATAAAAATTCTTAGGGAAACTTGCAGGTATTTCACCAATAGCCAATGTATCCTTGTTAAGGCCTATGAAAATCCTCATGGGACTTCCTACGGACCTCCCTTGGATACAGAAAGTGCGGCCAAAAAGATATGTGAGGGGTGCCCACTGGAGTTTCTCCGCAGTTCCTGAGGATATCCACATGTCCTTTCAGAGTTAGCAAGGACATCCCTTGGATGTCAGTGTTGACACTGGAAGTGGTCTCAACTAATCTGCTGGTGTCCTCCATTACGCGTCTCTCACAGCGTGGGTTCCTTTGGGAAGTTAAAGGGGCCGCGAAACAAGGCTTGAACGGATGCCGGCTATACTTCAGGTGGATTCTTTATGTCGCACAGATGCTGAATCAAAAAGAATCACAGGAATCGATGCATATGAACGGGAGTTATTCAATGAAGAAATTTCAAAATACAAGCAAGCACAATGCTGCCCTGAACTCGATTTTCCCGGGGATGCCCATTCCCATTACACTCTCCCAGTGACGGCACTTTGCGGGACCAATCAAAACAGCTTATCTGAGCACGTCGCGGAAGTTTGCACGCCATGGTTGCTTCATCGTTGTAACTCGTTCTTGCATGCCAAAGTTGGTAGCGTCGTTTTCATGGTTACAACCAATGTTACTAGTAACGTTGGTTGCAACAACCACGTGAACGTCCAGCTGACCCAGCGATGCTGCAAGCAAGGCGCGCGCGCTGTTGACGGGAACGTGGCGCCATCTGGCGCCGCCACTCATGATCCTCCACAAGCTGACAATGTGCACTCCTAAAGGTGAAACGAACGTCTTTTATCTTTGCATCTTTCCTTGGGACCGAAACGAACGCTTGTAGAGTGCAATGGCTTGATCGGATCGATTCCGCGAAGCCGTTCTCATATACATAGAGAGTAGCAATAAGTGTTGTGGTATAGCTCACTATAGTTGTGGGCTAGTTCGTCGGATGTGTACAAAGTCCTTCAATGCAATGCAGTAGCCAGAGCCTCTGGTCGTGTATTTTTGTTTTACTTGCTTTACAGCGCTTTTATCTAAGGCAAACAAATAGGTTTTGTGGATGTAATATAAAACATAGCTCAGTTTATTAACTCAATTTGCAGTACATTTACTGTTTGTGCGATCATCAAGCAATGATGTCATATCCAGTGCTTAAAACGGCCACTGCATGGTGACACCGTCAGTGCCATGAATTTATTTTTGCGAACTAGTTAAAATATTAAAAACCGAAGTATACGCGTTACGATCGATGATAATAGCATCACTATAACTCATTCTATGCAATCGACAGACAAAAAAATGAACTGATTATGTGTTTCGGGGCCCCTTTAAAGGGCAACTCCAACAATTTTTCAATGTTCACAGATGTCAGTAAAATTTGCATTGTCAGCTTTTTTTTTCTTAAAGGCAAGATAGTGTGTGCCAAAAGACATTGCAGAGGAGCGCGTAGTTTTCTCCCAAAATATTTATAGAGATTGCGCCCCGTCGCCCCGATTCGAGCTGTCAAACGCGATTTTCACGGCCAACAATGTGCATAATTACGCGCCGCGCTTGACATCGCCTGGCAAGGAGCAAACACATGGCAGAAAAAGTTCACGAAAGATTTTCAGTTCAGAAAGACACGGCGCTTGTGGACGTGGCAGAACATGCGGACAGAGACTCTCTTTCCCTGGCAGTTGTCGATCATCGAGGTTCTCCCCTCACATCGGCGATAATAGATAAAACAAAATTTCCGGACGATGCCGAAGAAGCTGCCATAGCTTTAACCATTACCTCCACCACTGCCAAATACATAATCAGCAACTCTAAAACCGCAATTCGAAATTTTGCCAAAGGAAGGGCCCACTCCGCAGCCATCAAAATATTACAAAAAATCTTCAATACCCGCCAGATCACATTGATCTGTGTTTTCTCCCACTCGGGCCATCCTGGAAACGAGTCGGCACACCAATTTGTCCGAGGATTCGTAGTTAACCGGGAGGTGCGCTACCCCGAGCTCAGGTCGGCCAAGGAGCGACTGACGACCTAGAAAGAAATTACTACCCACTTTAAGAAAGAAAGACAAACCTTCCCATGCAGAGCCACATAGATCTCTAAGTAAAACACACCAAGTCCGCTGGCGGCAGCTCCAAATAAACACTTTATTTAATCCGTACATGTACTCTATAGTGTTCCCAGAGCAGTTTAGCCCCGTCTCTTCTCTCCGTGAACACCATAAGGCTGACACACTACACATCCTATACTCATGTAATAAAAGACAATACGCGTCGAACAGTCTGCAGCTCTTTACCCAATCACAGTGGCAGGCCGCGCTGCTCAGCTCGGACCCGGAGGTTCATCTCCGAGTCACGGACCGGGCCGAAGAGGTCGCCGAACGACATCGTTGGTCGGCCACCTGGCGTCCGGCCTAGAAGAGGAACCCACCGCGGGGAGGTGAACGTCACCCCAACCCGCGCCTAAGACCTCTTCTTTAATAAAGTTTACCTCCTCCTCCTCCACAAGACAGCCCGGTTCTATTGTAGTCTTAGGCACACCCCATAAATACACAACGTTTTCGAAACGTCTTGAAATGTACACAGATAGACGTGTCAAGCAGCTCAAGCTGGACCGAAACGGCTCAGCGATGCGACGTGCGCATCGAGAAGTTGATTCAGAAACGTCTGGACGACGCACATATCTAAACGTTTAGTCAGAAACGTCTCTGAAGTGGCTCACTCACGACCACTTCAAGATAACACCTTCAAGAAATGGTAGTTGCATGAACACGAAAGTATCATCTTGATTTGATCGTCACTGCAGATACAAGTTGCACAGTGTGATTCTGCCGCGGTGAACACGTACGCGTATCACAGAATCACGTCATGCCTTGTGCCCTCTATTTGTTTTATTCTAACGATTGAATTCAGCGCGGTTAAGTACAGCACATGCATTTATAGTAGGCTGAACGTCACTTGCATGCAACAATTTGGACAGCCGTACGCGTTATACAAGCGCAAAGACTCAACTTTTCACTCAAACTCCGACATTGCAAATTCGTTTTAAACAACTTGAAATTGCAAACTACCTGTGAGCCAACAACTCAGCCACAAGCACTTTAAAGCTACCTCACGGTACTGTGAATCGTGTGACGATGTTGATATACTGTTGAAGAAACAGGAACGCCTCATTTTCACAGCCGACCTCCTTTCCGGCGCGGAGGCGAAAACCCCGCCAGCGACAGAACGGGACTTCGAACAGAAAGGTGCCGGACACCGACAAACATGGAGGCAAACCAGTTTGGCCTAAAGTCCCCACTTTCGGCAAGCTCTTGCTGGCTCCCATGTCCACGCTCCAATATATATAAATCGATCTGCGTCAATGCTTTCTTTTCCCTGCACAAAAAAAAAACAGCGTGGCGGCGGCTGCCCAAGAAGAGGTGATCAGTATTCTGCACGTTGATTTAATTTCATCATATCGCAGAAGAAAGCAACGCGGCTTCGTAAACTCTCAAAATTATAATAACAGTTTGTAGTTGCAACACGTTAGCTTCAATAAGTTTTTTTTTCGAAATGAGCAAAATCTAGAAACCGAAACTAAGTGTTATTCTGTAATTATAGGATAGATACATCTTTCCTTCCGAAAAGCTATGATAATGAAGGGGGATCCGCGACGTCTAGAAAACCTGCGCGCATATCCTATTTGGAATAACAAGTAAGTTAATCTTTGATCCTGCTGATGTGCAGAAAAAAAATCAGCCGAATCCACTCGTGAGAGCAAATTGTTCTCATATGGCTTGGACTGTTTCGAGCGTGGTTTCGTTTATTCAATCTCCAGCGCTACATAAGATCAACTGCTTAGGGTATGAATTAGGGGATAGGCAGAAGATCTCAAATCAGGAGACGATGTTAATGAATTAGCCCTGTCCACTGATCTCCACTAGGGGGCTGGATGCCGCATCGGGCGCAAGCCACCGGAAGTTAGACAACATGTCCCGGAAGTCAGCCTTTGGCAGTGCATGAAATCGGGCCTCAGCACGGTTTTTCTGTTTTCGTTTTCCACGCACCTTGTCTTTTCGACATTCTCGTCTTTTTTCATGGCAGTGCCTACCAGTCGCGCCGTTAACTGCATGAGGAGAGTAGCAAAGTCCTCGGGAAAGGCATTCCAAAAATAAGGGTCCATTGCATCGCTATGGGACGACACTAGCAGACGACAGAACGTCGCTCCACGTACGGAGCCTCGTCTGCTCAGCTCTGAGTCGTCCCGTTGCTCTAGCGTCAACTCTGCTCTTAGTTGTGATGAACGCCGTCGCGCTCTAAGCCCAAGTTGTACTATCAATGGGGGATAAATTTAAGAAAGAATAAGGGAAATTTTCATCAGGCAGCCGACTTTGCAGCGACCAATTTACCGAATTATGTTTGGACCGAACCGGAGCGAGCTAGGGCGAGGCCACAATCTGGTGAGGTGCCGTCGGTGTTCTGCTGGTTCACATTAGCGCGTCCAAAATGTATATGGTACTGCTTTTTCGACGGAGCGTATCAAGTACTGTTTCGTACTGTCGCAAATTATTCCTGAATGGGTTTTTATTAGTGATGCTTGGTTCAGTTGACTTCTAACAGCGCTTGTCACATGCGCTGCTGCATTCGTCTTTCTCGTCAGTCATTTCTCTCGTGCTGTGTAGATGAAACGTGGCTGTGCTATAGAGTTAGATTAAAAGCACGTCTGGAAGGTAAATGACACACTAAAGCGATAAACATCACCTATCATCGATGAGAAGGTACATCGTCCGCCACCAACCCGAGACTGAAACAGCGGCAGGTGTAAACGAGTGGCTCTTCGAGTGTCAGTATTTCTGCGCCATTGCCTTTTCTTTGCTACGCGAAAATTTGTTTTTAAAATGATCTAGGCTAATGGTAATTCCACTACTTCTCCTAATTACGCTCGGAAGACAAGAACCAGGTCAGAAAATAGTGTTTAATGCACGTACCCCTTTGCCGGGGCATGGTGAGCAAAAAATGCGCATTAGTAAGTATTGACTTCATAAATTCATTGTTGCTACATTTTATTCGTCGTACGAGGTGACATAACTCATTTGCAAGAGTGGCAGATCGGGCTAGTTGGTATTTTTCCATAATGCGATACAGCGCGAATAAAGACAGGGACGAAGCGAGACAAGACACCACAGCGCTGACTTCAACTGAATTTTTATTGCGGAAAGGGGATATTTATACAGGAAATGGAACGGAACACATGACGCCGCTATTGCTGGAATTGATACGCGGGATAAGATATTTAAAGGCGAAAAGAAGAGGCTGCAACAGCGCACAAGGGTGACTGCTAATAACAAACAACAACGCAGTGCAAGTCAATGATGAACGATAAGACAATGCACCGGCATTTTGCAACAAAAACACAAAAGCGAGAATTTTTTCCATGAGCGCAATGCGTGCCTCTTTCCTTGTTGAAGGACCTAGGCGCCGTACGTAGCAGCCTCACCTCCCGCGCTCGTGAGTGTTTCAGGCGCGCGCCGCGAATGTCGCCACCTACTACTACTGCTGGAAAAGGTGGAAAAGAGGCAGGGCGTTTTCATTGTTTTATACGTCTAGGAGGAGATGATGGTGAACATGGCGGCGTCCACGAGCGGCACAGCTGGTTTGTGCGTTGAGGACCGCTGTTAAGCTAAGAAGCCGTCCGTGCACGGCACGTTGGCCCGGTGACTCGTGTCGGACGACGAAAAGAGGTTAGCGCTCTTAATGGAGGCCGTGGTGGCCGTTCACGTGGGCGCTGGCTTTCACGCGCCGGAGAAGCTGGCCGACTACCGCCGGCTCTGCGCGGCCGCGTGCCGACGCGCCGTGGGTCTGCTCGAGCGCTCCGACGGCAGCGCGCTGGAGGCCGCTGCGGGAGCAGTGGCCGTGCTCGAGGACGACCCGCTGACAAACGCGGGCTTCGGCTCCAACCTGACGTCGTGCGGCCGCGTCGAGTGCGACGCCTCGGTGATGGACGGGCGCACTCTGGGCTTCGGCGCCGTGGGCGCCGTGCCGCGCGTCGCCAACCCCGTGCTTGTGGCCGAGGCGCTGTGCCGCACGCAACAGGCTGGACCGCTGCCGCTGGGCCTGACGCCGCCCTGCTTCCTGGTGGGCGAAGGGGCGCTGCACTGGGCGCGCGACCACGTGCGCGCCGACGTGGAGCGCGAGCCTCGGGCGCTGGTGTCGTCGCGGGCGCGCAGGCGCTACGCCAAACTGCGGAGACGGCTGGAGCGCTGCGCCCAGGGCCCGCTGGACACGGTGGGCGCCGTGTGCATGGACCGCCGGGGCGACGTGGCGGCTGCCGTGTCCAGCGGCGGCATCTGGCTCAAGCACTCTGGCCGCGTTGGACAAGCTGCCGTTTACGGCTGCGGCTGCTGGGCGGAAAACGCGGCGGCCGGAGGCTGCGCGGTAGCCGTCAGCAGCTCGGGCTCCGGCGAGCAGCTTATCCGGAGCGCTTTGGTGCGCCAGTGCGCGCAGGCGCTACGGCGCCCCGAGGACGACAAGCCCGTGGTGGCGCTGGACGACTGCTTCCAGCAGGGGTTCCTGCGATCGCCTTTCTTGAACGGGGTGGCCGAGAGGCAAGCTGGAGTCCTAGCGCTCCGCTGGGATCCCCAGTGCAGCACTGGGGACGTTCTCTGGGCGCACACGACACATTCCATGTGCTACGGGTACATGCTGACTGGTGGGAGGGGACCCAAGTTTGGCTGTTCACAGATGCCCGACAGTGCGTCTGCGGGCTCCAAAGTGGTGCTTGGTGGTGTGCCGCTTGGTGCTCCTCGTGTCGATGATGAAGAGCTGTGACGGTGTTCCACCATGAACTGTGTGTCCATATTGCACGAGGCAGTGCATTGCTGCATAAGTTGACGGGTATTTATTGTGCTGGTAGGAATAGTGATGTCAATTTTGAGTTAAAAAGCTCAGTTTTGTGGCAATAGACATGATGTACTATTGCAGGCGTAAGAAATCTTATTGAGCATGTGCTGAAAAAAGCTCATTCTAGGGAGAGATGTGTTGTCGAGGCACCTAGCAGCATGAGTGTGCTTCTAGAAGATACCTCTGGGAACCTCTCTCTACAGGGTGAGTCCCTTTGGACTCTTTCAGTACGACCTTACAGTGGGCAGATTCTTTGCAAGTTGCACTGTCAATTGAGAGTAGCTACACAAAACATTACTTCAGCTGCATAAACAGGTGTATTGAGAAGAAAATTACCAGAGCTGGGCAGTAACACCACTGTTTGCGTTTGGGTCGTGCACACAAGCAAGGAGCTTGACAGGCGCAAAATTGTAGCGCAACTGCAGCACAACAACAGCTCAACTGTAGCGCATAAAAGGACAAGAAATGTAAGAAAGCCCCTCATGACAAGCATTTTTCTTGAGTGGCTTTCTTGCGCCCTTTTTTGCTTTTGCAAACCAGTCATGATCCATTACCAACATGTGCAACTTTTTGCCTTGCTTTGTTTTCTAGGCAGTCTGAGCGATGGCTCGCACTGAACAGCTGGCTGTGACGTTTATTCTGTGGAACAAAGGGTCATGTGTGTATGTTTGGTAAGATGTGAACTACGCTGACTCTGGCTTCAGGTGATATATTGGTGCACTGCAGCATGCGCTGCTAGGGGTCTTGTCATGATAGCTTGTGTCGTTTGTGGGGATAGCTGTGTATAGATGCAACATTATATGAGCCAGCAAGTCAGCTTGCTTGTATCAACAGCTTTGTGATACAGTTTATTCCAAAACAATGCTTTTGTTAGTTGGATAGGCCTGCGTACTAGGAGAGAGCAGGCTGTACCAGCAAGCCTACTGCTTGCAATTGCCTATTGTTGGTTGCCAGAAACCTCTGAATAAAGAAGGTGATGTCTCATTGACAAGAGTTGTATTGGCTGCATTCTTCTCTTTTTATATGTGCCTTTTGACCTAGATTAAGATTTTTAGGGTTTTTTTCTGATATAAAATATTCTTTACTTGAGTGATTAAATTGAAAATTGGTTTTTTGAGGAAAGGAAATGGCACAGGATCTGTCTCGCATCTCTGTGGACACCTTAACTGCACTGTAAGAGAAGGGATAAAGGTGAGAGTGAAAGCAGAAAGGAAGAAAGAGGAATGGAGGCCTCTGAAATAATTATTTGAACCACCTGGAAATCTGTAAGGGGCACTGACATTGCACAACACACAGGCGCTTTTTGTGTATTGCCTCCATCGAGCCGTGGCCGGGTTCGAGCCTGGGAACTCCAGCTCAGTAGCCAAGCACCATAACGACTGAGCCACCATGGTGAGAAGCAAAAATAGTAAAGTTCTGCCTGCTTCTGACATGAAGCACTGGCACCTTGTTTAAATAAGCTGTAGTTGACATTTGATGGGAATTTATTTGTTCAGGGAATTAATAGTTTAGGGTTGCTGACCCATTCAGAGATAAAATGGCACTTTAAACACCTAAATGCTTTTTTGTTCACAACTAAGCACATGCAAACCTCCAAAACAATGGTTTTCTTAAGATTTGCTTGAATTTTTTAGTAAAAATTGATGTTCAGTTTGTGTAGTTCGGCCAAGTGCGAATTAGGTGTGCTAGCAGTTCGGTTGTCACTTCAGTTCCAGTGTTCAGATTGTGTTTACGTATGGCAGTTGTTCGGATAGTGATAATGGATTAATGCCCATACTTACGGAATTGGCCATTCTCTACAATCGTAGATCCCTGGGAGTCTTCCTAGCAGTGGTGAAGCAATGCGCCACTGCCCTTCTATGGCAGGTGCTGCCATCGGGGGGACTAGGGTTGCTTGGGTTTGGTTGCGATCCAGGTTGCTCTTCCTGAGCAGCCTCTCATGATTATGTGAGTTGCTGCCTGACACAATGGGGAGGCTGCTTATGCTCATCTGCCCACCACTCGGAGGGCAGGTGAGCAGCCTGCCACAAAACCGGCTTCAGACAGACAAACACACAACGGCTAAATGCGGGGACCAGTATGAGTGCTGGTGCGCTAAAAAGCAATGCGAGGTCACGTGCAGACACGTGGAATGCGACTGTCCATCCTATTCATGGTATCAGCCATTGCTTGGGTTATGAAAGATCCTGGAGAGGCTGGGTGGTGAGGTTTACATGGCTGCGAAAGCGGTCATGCCTTTGAGTGCAAAGATTGTGTTTTCAGACCTGCATAGCCACATCATGTCTGCGGTGTGTCTGACTTTGCAAGAGCTTTACTGATACAAACACTGTTGCAATGCATGGAAAGCACACTGCAGACCACACTGGGGAACTTCTTTCGCATCCTGTGCAAAGGAATATGTGCAACTTATATGTTGTACCTCCAGAAGCCCAATCCTCGCTTATGCCTCCAATGTACGCAGGCCTGGATGTGAAAGAATATCATCATATACAACTTATTGCTCTGGCACACGGTGCTTGCATTTCTATCTCAGGTGCAGTGAGTCAGTGCGTAGTTATTCGTAGGCAGTTGCCAGTCTGGAGCTGTTGAACATTTTGCCTGTTGCATCGTACACATGCTGCATATGTCATGAGGGTTCAAACAATTTTGGGTTGATGTGAGAGGGCCATACGAGTGCCGTTTTTGTAAATACCGAGTATGAATTAACGGATAAGTTTATGAAGGAGAGGAGACCCTATGGCCACTGTATGGGGAAAAGGATAGAGGGCTGGGGTTTGGTGAAATCTTATTTTTGAGCATCTTTCAAGATCCATGCACTGATTCCTTGATGTTCCTAAGCAAAGCTTGCACTTTACGATGAAGCTCCTTAGGCTGGTGGGCGTTTTGTCTGGGTCCTTCTTGGGAAACATCCTGTCGTATCGTACGAGTGTACATGCTGGGTTCTGTCTCTGCTTGGCACAACGTGGACAGTGCCACAGGAGATGCACGATATTCGAAGCGGCTTGTCTACAGTACGAACACAGGGCATTTAGTGGATCCGATGGTTGCTCGTTTTGGGAGTCTTCTTGCGGACTTCGTGGTACCATTCCCATTGGATTAGCAAATCTTCTGGGATAGATGTTGTGGCCTGAGTCTTGTTTAAAAACTCTTCCATGGCTCTGCTGAGCTTTGGAGGGGTTGGGACCTCATTCTTCGGTTATTTTCTATCTCATGGCGACCTTATGTTCTGCTTTGTCATTTTCAGGAAGCTTAGATCATTGAGAACGATTACAAGCTGGGGCAGGAGGAGAAAACCGAGAAAAATTGTGCTATCCTGAGGCATCACTACGGTCAGTGGCAGCAGATATGATAGTCCAATGTATTCCCCCCTCCTTCCCCAAAGTACTTCACCACCACTTCTATCATGCCCTGCATCAGTATATAGCTTGCTCTTTCATACAACATATAACTCTGTAAAATATCACTTTGAGAACTTGCTTAGTGAAAGATGTTAGTGCTTTTTTTATGAGAAAAAGTAGTAAAACAGCTGTGTGACATGTTTTTTGAAAAAGAAAAGGATACCAATAGATAAATATGCAGCAAATGTTTTCTGACGTGGATGGATTAACACTTCAAAAGCAAACGAGTAAATAAGGAGGCCAGGAAGAGAAACAATTGAGCATGTAAAAGCGGAGGAATGGCTAGGAAGAGCCAAGGCGGCACATGTAGCAAGGACTATTTCAGCATGCACCCAACTAAATCTAGGAAAAAATGAACAATCAACTGTATTTATTTGCATCCATATGTGAACACATTGTGCAAGAACATGAAAATATATGCACTCATGCTCGTGCATAGGCATGTGCAGAGGAGGGGGGGGGGCGGGGGGAAAGAGGGGCAATGGCCCCCTTAATACATATGGGGGAGGGGGCACAAAATTTGTCCCCCGTTGTTCTCTGCTACCTAGAAGGTACGAACACGTGCTACCATGAGTATTGGCCCACTCCTTATGCAGAAGCTTGAGTGCACCTATGCATGTATATATAAATGACTGGAAAGAGCTAAAGATATAAAATAGTGGATTGACTATATTCAAGGTATAAAGGAAATAACCAATCTTACATCTGCAAGAGTAGCCAGGAACAACTAAGTAATCAAGCACTAATATTGAGACACCAGAAAAAAAACAAGACTTTCATTTGCAAGAACAACGATCAAGACACGCAATTCTTGCACTACAAATGCTCTAAGAATAATAAATAAATGTGTCACTAGATACATCCATTACTATAATGAGAAACAATGAGGTGTACAAACAGTGGGAGGTATTTTTCAAATGCATTAGAAAGCACAGTGCTTGATATCATTAATAATGCAAATTTGTTCACTTATTTTCAAAATGAGCTGCTTTGCAGAGAGTGACATAACAAAAAAAAGTTGCTTGTAATTTTAACAACTTTTTGAGAATTCATTGTTATTTTAGTGATCAATTGGTATAACTTTATGTAGCAAATCTGCAGTCACAAGACCTCACACCATGGAATTTCTCTTAATTTCATTCTGCCAATTTTTTAACTGTTGCGTAGCAATGCCTGCAGATATATTCATGTTAACTTGTGTTACATGTTACCAGCCAAAAGCACACAGGGCAGCAGGGAGGATGGTAGTGAAGACATCAGCACTTTCGTGAAGCTCCGGCATACTTCAAAATAAATTTATTAAAAATATATTTAATATAAGTTGCCTAATTGAAATATATTTGCCTCTTTAGAATTTCTGCATACTGCACATAAACCGTCGTCTTGCATAAGTTCTGAAACTCTATATTCTAAGGCACTCTTGTCTTGCTCAGGACAAGTGGCCACTTCTGTGAACTTCTTGCTTTTTGAGCTGAACCCTCTGAACACACAACACTGACAGACTTGCCACTCTGCTCTACCCAGTGACAGGGGTCTAGCATCTGAATTATCCCTTACTGGTACACCTCTCCCCACTTTACCTGCCTTTTTGGTCTCGCTTACTAAGCAGTGTTCTGCTTGCAAAGCACGTTAAAGTGAGTGTTAGCAAGCATTCATCAAAGTGGACTAACGTTTTTATTGCCACGCACATAGTAATTTAGACCACAGAAGCACGTGTGACAAGCGGTCACCCCTTCCCACCCTATTGCTGCAGTTGCACTACCTGTCAGCACTGCACCCCGCACTTCGAGCAATGCCTCTGAGGCTACAATCCAAGTGGGTGACACAAATGTTGAGGAATGACACTCCACTGACATTTTCAGTGTCTTCTATAGTCTGGATCTTCAGTTCCACAGACAGAGTTGAAGGCATAGAGCAGTCTTGGGATATTTTTCTTATTCACATTGGAAAAATGGCCACTAACATAACCCGTTACGTGGGCAAATATTTCTTTTTCATTTGGCTCCATGTAATTCCCCCGGGTCTTAAAGGTACTCAAAGAAAGGAGTGAGGTTCTTTTAGATTCACTTTTGAGTTATGAAGGGCAGATTATGTCCAGGTCCTGGACTTAAAGATGGATTGTCATGAAAGGGGAATGTGTTGGGAGTATCACCTGAGGACAGCTAAGTCGCTCCTTAATCACAATTCAGGCCAATCCAAATTGATTAAGGCAGGCATTGCGACTTCTTGCCTAAGAGTGTCCCTGTTGAAATCTTGCACCCACAAAGTTGAGACCAGCTTCCTGGGGCAAGTGCAGAGGCAAAGGCAAGCTGGTCTTCTGGGTGGGACACTGGCTCAGATCTGTTAAAGAATCCTGGAAAGGAGAGGAAGGGGTGCAGTCCTTGAAGAAAAAGGTAATGGCGCGTGCAAAAGAATCATGGACCTTCCCTACGGCCACTACATTTCACACCGGCTGAAAAAGGTGGGAGCAAGGTTACAGGATGCAGTCGTTTTCGCTGCAAGAAAAACTCACAGCAGTGCTCGGGCAACCCCTTGGCGTATTTAGGGATAGCATAAGGAACGTTCCGGCAACTCATTTGTGCTTCACGCTTTGTTTCAGTCTTGCGCTGTCGCAGCTCAAGGTCGACCTGGTGCTTCCATCACATTCGCTGTGGGATCACACTATGGAGCTTGGTGCTTTGTTGCTAGGTCACATCTTGTAACCCAGGATCGTGACGAGACAGTCGTTTCCATTCAGCAGCTGCTCGTGGCATGCTTCTTCTCTGCTGATGTCATATCCGGTGACCTAGTTAGCTTGGTTTCCATGACATGTCTGAACTCACTGAAGATCAGAGGAGGACTGGCAAGAGCGCGCACACTGTGTGGTCATTTTTTCCGAGTGGCTCCGAATGGCCCCAAGTAGTTTCGAGTGGCTACGAATATGCTCCGAAATGGCTCTGAGTGATGACATTTTGTGATGCCACACCTCATTATGTACACGACGTCACATTCTGCAATTTTGAGATTTTGGCCTTTTTTTCCACTTTGTTTAGGTTTAGTTGGGGGGTGGGGGGTTTAACTTCCCCAAGCGACTTAGGCTATGATGGGCTCCCTTGTGGATGGCACCGGATAATTTTGGCCAACTGAGGTTCTTTATCGCGCACTGACATCATGCAGTACATGGGTCTCTGTGTGATGTCAGTGCATATTAAATAACACCAGGTAATCTTGGTTTATTTGACGCCATATAGCTTCCTTCCCTGTGAATAAAAAATCAGTTGATAGCGCCTGTGTTGTGTAAAGTCTTTGGCTCGTCAGGTGAAAATCCTAGTTGATCGTGGTTTATGAAGCAATCCTCAGTTGATTGCAGCTGATTACCAGTTGACTTCAACTGGCGCTCAGTTGGATATAAACTGGTTTCAACTGGAACCAAATGGGAATTGCTCCTTAAACCTGTTTGACCGATTAGGATTTTAACTTGGCTGCTCGTTATTCGCACTCCTAAAATATGAATTCACACCAACTCCCCAGTTTTCTGTTCTTAACACAGTGGTTGCTCTGTTAGGAAATATATGATGCAATTTTTCAGCGATTTTGTGTGAACAGCAGGAAAGGGCGTCAACACATTCTGAACCACATAGAGGGCAGTTTGTGAGGGCTTCGTCATTTCCTTTGCAAACTTGAGTACTAGAGCCAGCACCCATCTGACGTCCATGGAAGAGTTTACGTGTACGTTCCTAAGGTTCTTACATTCTGCACTTTTCCCAGTATCTTAGAGCTTTCTATCTATGCCTGCATCTTTAGTTTTACTGCTTGCATTACAGGCATGTTGCTTGTAAGCCGCCAAAGTTGTCACAGTTGGTATGTATGATTTTATGTTGGGCTTATTCCCTTTTCCGGTAGGGACCAAGTTTATTCTGCTTTGTTGCCAGCTGCCTAGAATTTGCTTACGTGTTGTTACTTTTTTCAGTGCCAACAACAACGCTTCCTTGCTTTTGTGCTGAAGTTCTTTAATTCGCTTTATTGTAATTTCGTCCATTCCTTCTGGTGTACATGATGTAGCGATATTTGTCTCTGCAGCTAGGGCACTTAGTTGCGAATGTGTCATCAAATTTTATGTACTTTGCATTTTTCAATCTCCGGAGTGCAGTTGCATGCCTTCACATGGATGGCGAGCATGCTGTTTCCCATTCCACTGTGACTTATGACTTCCGGGCACTCCGTCATACACTCTGACAGCATTTTCATATGCCCCCTTATTCTGGTATACAAGCAGCAGCCCATTTGGTCGACATATACATCGAATTGCACGGAAGGGTAATTTCATACGTCACCTTGATTCTGCAATCAATGTACCGTGTCTTGTGTGTCTTGTTGCATTTGTGTCATTTTGGAACTTCTTCGCCTACTTTTCTGCACATGTTGTGGAATTTGTTGGGTGAGAAAAAAAAGAAAACCAGACGCACCCCGTGCTTTTCGGCGATGGTGGCGTTGGAGAAAAACTTTATTTAGAAGGGGTGAAACGCGGGTTAATGACATCCTAGTTGAAATCAAGAGGAAGAAATGGGCTTTGGTAGAGTAAGTAATGCGAAGGCAAGATAACCGCTGGTCCTTAAGGGTAACGGAGTGGATTCCAAGAGAAGGCAAGTGTAGCAGGGGGCGGCATAAAGTTTGGTGGGCGGATGAGATTAAGAAGTTTGCAGGCATACAGTGGGCGCAGCTGGCAAAGGACAGGGTTAATTGGAGAGGCATGGGAGAGACCTTTGCCCTGCAGTGGGCACAGTCAGGCTGATGATAACTGGGAGACTGGTCCTTGTGAGTGAGTAGCTATCCTGCGGGCCCACGCAATCAGCTGTTGCTGATCGCCCAGGCTAGAGCTGGACAGAGTAGCTTCCCATGAGGAGGTAGTGGGGTGGAGTATCGGTGGTTGCTGGGGGGCAGGTTGGGGCTTTCGGCAGCTTCCTTTGATACCATGAATGTCTGCTGTATTTGCAGAACTTTCTTCAGGATGCTTGGAGACGGCTGGCCGATGCAGCTCGCCTGAAAGTAGGTGGCCTAAGCTGGTGAGCACCTCCGGTTATCCAGCAGCACTTTAGCCTCTGTGCTCTCACCTCGAGACTGAAAGCTACTCCAAGTTTAATTCATTTAGAGTGCGCTGAAGAATTGAGCAGGAAGCTCTTCCATGCTCGTTAAGCATACTTACAGCAAAGAGACTTTTCTTGACAGAACAGTCTATAGTCAGGTGTAACTCAAGAATGCAGGGGCAGAAGCCTCTCAAAGTAGGCCCTCTATGCCAGTGGCGTCGACCGATTTTCATGACACCATGGTTAATTCGATTAACCTGTGGTTAATACTTTTTCATCCGCCAGCCCCTTGAATATTCCACGCTAGCAGGTCTAAGGGGATTAACCATGAAGTCATGAGAATTGATAGGCACCATTTGCTGGAATGCCTTCTTTGAGAGGCGTTTGCAGTTTCGGTGTTGAGTTGTATCTGAATGTACTAGTATCCAGAAACTGGAGCTGATCCCTCTTCCAGGAGCTGATCCCCTCCAGCCTTAATTATTGTGTAGTGACATAATAACTAAGGCTGGCAGGAAACAAAGTGTGAAGGTTCTGAACGTCTTTCAAGCAGCCACAGGTAGAAATTCTAGAGATTATCAAGTAATCAGACGAATCGAAGAACACGCTGAATTGAGTCTGCTGTCATGTAAGGCCTCACTCAGCCTTCTGTCAGTGCGCACCAGCAAAAGGTCGCTTAATCTCTTGCTGCCTGAGCTACAAGGAGTGAATGAAAAAAAAATGCACATTATATCCAGCCATTGTACTCATGTTCCAAGGCCAATATAAATAATTCGTTAACGCTGCTAAAATGCTTGAAACGAAATGTTACAAGTTAGCAACAATCGTGCAGCTATAGCTCCAGTTATAGGTGAAAGACTGAAAGGTTTCTACCAGCTTGAATTCCCAGGAATACTAAAATATTTTTTATCCAACAAATGTCTTCCTATTTTTCCTGCAACACTTTTCAGAAAATGATAGATGCAGTTGTTGAATGCTGGCTGAAGTCGTACATGTACGTCCCCTTTACACATAGCTTTAGCACTGTAAGCTTTAGTACTGGACTCAAAGAATAGTTTTTCTCGCTCCCTTACAGTGACACCAAAAATTGTGAGCGGAGAGTGCTAACTGTTGACAACATGTTGACCTTAAACATTGTGTGCAAGCTACATGTAATCAGGAGATGGCATGGAAACGGTACGTCACGAATGCATAACATTTTGCGTTTTAGGATTAGCAAAGGTGCAAGAGAGGAGCCTTCTCAGGTAACAGAAAACGAGATAGAAGACGTCTTGAAAAGAACTATCCGAAGCAAGACAAACGACTAAGAACCATCTGGGGAAATCCAATTTCAGTTCTCAGACGTCTTGAACCTGGTAAGACTAAATGCAGGATCCGCCTTTTACATCATCAGATTACTCATCTAGAAATGGGCTACAGCAAGATGGTACATATGCAAATGCAGGCAATTTAAAAGATGTCTACAATACTTCTAACATCCTTTTGTGCCCAAAAATTTGTTCGTGTTTGTCAGCGAGACAAAAGTCCTGTGCACTGCATGACAAAAACTGCTACACGATGCAAGTTTAAATTGATGTTGCCGTCAACTGCCCTTGATCTGTGCAAATAAAAAGAAATACTATCAAAAGAATACTCTTTATTGTGTTCAAAATAACGGCACATCCAAGAAAGAAAAATTGGCGCAATCAACTTCTGAGCTGAATGCATTGAATGGTGTCACTGAGAAGAAAGAGCGTACAAAAAAAATTGCGTAACAGCATCTGAAGCAGATGAATTGGGAATTGCAGCCAGAAGAAGGAGCATTATGACGCAGGTAGCTAAAATCCAATTTGACATCTCCTAAGACATAATATACCTTTACTCCAGTCGCTTTAAAACATGAATGGCTGTGCCTGTAACGTGTGAGGCAAGGAAAACAAAAATACTCTTCCCACCTCCTTACACAACCCGCCTGATGCTCCAATAAATTCTTCCCGCGACAGTTTCGCGACAAACAGGCTGGAACACAAACATGAAAGTTCAATGAAAAGTGCGCAAGGAAATGTTTCGAAAATGTTTGAATCATATATTGGATTCATGCCCCGCGTGGCATATCCAACATGGCGGCTGTTCAGCTCCTTTCCAGTGCCACCAAAAGCTGCGCGTTCAGTCCGGGAGGCGAGAAGACTATACTGGCGCGGCGAACAAGTTATCATAGCAAGAGGGAAAGCGCCTTACTTGCGCACTTGATAAACAAAAAATTGGCGGTGGTTTAGCTCTGGTTAAACCTGGAGTGACGCGATAGCTACAGCTGGCTGTGTGGAACTGGTCACGTGACGAAGCAGGTGATCAGCCGCGCCGCCGGCCGTTGCTCCGCACCACGTGACAGCGTGGCGGCGCCGCCACGCTGAAGGCTCGAAATGCTACCGTAATGTAGCTATCGCTACAAAAGCAAATCTCGCCATTTTATTGGGGCCGCTTCGCCGATTCCGGGCGCTCGCTCTCGATAATAATTGTTTTTTTTTTGGGGGGGGGGGAAGGAAATGGCGCAGTATCTGTCTCATATATATCGTTGGACACCTGAACCGCGCCGTAAGGGAAGGGACAAAGGAGGGAGTGAAAGAAGATGTGGAATCCAATTCAGCGTGGCTCGCACATGCGCCGAGTTGCTCATGCTCATGTGGCCAGCCATCTACCCAGTGAACCCATCGTGGACGATGGCGGTGAAAAATACAACGGCGCAAGGAAGCGATGACAAAAACACTCAAAAGACTGGACAGGCGCCAACTGATTGTACTATCTCCAGGGAACAGCTTATAACCACAGGAGAGACACAAGAATGTACAAAACACAGAAGACGTGGGAGAGAAGAAGCAGGTGAAGAAACTAGCATAGAACCGCGCAGGAAGGCAATCTCTTCGTCTGTTAAGGGCACAGACGGCTTACACGGGATCCCACGCTGCTTAATCAGGTGTGCCTGTTATTTTTCTTTCCAGCATATCTTTCGACCGAGCGATGAATTGGCTTTATTGAAAGCAGGATAACATTTGCACCTACTGCAGTGTGTCGCTAAGTGGCTATCATATCCTGCCTTCACCTGCGTTCTGTGCTGTCTTGCCCTATCATTGATGCACTGCCCAGTCTGTCTTATTTCCAGGCCACAGCTAATTCTCTCGTGATCCGGCCCGCGGACAATGCGCGGACCTCTCAGACCGGAAGCGAAACCCCACGTGACCGCTAGTCCGCGGGCCAAAACAGGTCCGTGGTCCGTCGTCTGGATACACCTTTAAAAGGGATGACATAGACGACGTCAGAGGCGCACTCTGTGAACTGGTTTCGTGTTTTTTGCGACATTCTTAGTGAAATTTATCCTTATTTAAGTGGCAAATCTGCGATAACTTACAGGATGCAGACAGAACTACATTGACCTTACAGCGGTTGGCCACCTTCCTGATATTATGTGAAAGACAATCGATATACGGAATTACCACGACTGGTCTCTTTTCTTTGTTCTTTTCTGTTTGATTAATCTCTGAAGCAGGTTTGAGCTTCTTCAAAAGTGTCTCAGGAACATTCGTGGCTGAATGACCTGGGTAACCCGCTCTTTGAATTCTTTTCATTTGCGCATCGAAACTGCGCACTAGTTTTTCAGCGCTGCTTTAAGGGAGCAATATCAAACGGAAGAAGCTCTTTGGACGTACGGGGATTGAAAATCAAGCAAATATGGCCAGTCCCTTTGAATACCAAGCTTAAATCCATAGTAGGATACAACTCAACAAAAAAAACAGCAGTTGTTAACACTGGGCCACGGTCCGCAGCGTCCTGTATTACTTCGCTCGCCAATCACGACAGTAAACGAAATCAGCTTTTTAATGTTTGACTTTATTAAACAATCCAGGTGTCATAATTCAACGACTCTTTTTTCTTAGACGACGCCTCACATTAGCCCCTTTTCAAACTAAGCTTTTAGCCTACAATGTTTTGGTTAGATCTGTTCTCGATTATGCTAACGTCGTTTGGTTTCCTTATACTAATCAAGATATAACCAAACTTGAAGCCGTACAAAGAAAAGCAGTCAGATTTATATTTAACAAATACAAAATAACCGATTCGCCTACTGAATTAATGAAAACTGAAGGAATAAAATCATTGCAGACCCGTGCATAAGTCGCACGACTAAAACTCATGTTTCAACTAATAAATCGACATCTAAAACTCGACACTACTAAATATATTTCCTTTTCCGAAGCAAGATCAACGCGTCATAAACATTCACATACATTAAGTGAGTATCATTTCCTTACTAACTGCTTTAAAAATTCCTTTTTCCCACTAACAATTCGAGAATGGAACAGCCTTGATCCCTCCATTACTAACTGTTCATCAATGACAAAATTTAATATTGCAGTTGAGAGTATGTCATGTTATTAGTGCAGTTGAGAGTATGTCATGCTATTAGTTATTCATTCCTGGTTGCTTGCGTTCTGTTATTATTATACCCATGGCTAGTTATTTTTTTATTTTTTTTATGTGTAAGCTTTTTTTTGTCAAACTATGCAGCGTTACATAAACTAAACACCTATACTATGTTAATGCCTTTGCAGTGTACGCTTATAATATTTACTGTTTACTTATTGTCTGCGTATTATAACAACTAGCAATGTTTCAACATTTTGTTATTCTTTGTATAATACTACCGACATTAGCCTTATTTTATGTGTTATTTGATTGTTTTCGTCACAGCTCGGTTGTATTTTCGTTTTACCGTTTGTTGTTTTTCTTAACATGCTGACCAGTTGAATGTTCCGATTATGCTTGACCGCGTTCTGTTAACCTTACTAAGCCCTCCTGCCACAATCCCAATTGGGATTAGTAGTATTTGTAATAAATAAAATAAGTTATAATTTTTCTCTTATGATTAGCTTCTGGTTTAGTCAAGAAGAAAAGTTTTAACAACGGACAAATTCTTTGTTGTGGAGAAATTCTGTACGGCGGTCCTGAATGGGGGCGGAGATTCACTGCACTGGAGGCTATCTTCACTAGGCCCTTCCCAGGTGAAACACAGCCCGCTGGATGCGCTGGTGAAAAGGGTGATTATGTCATCAACAATACCGCTTGGTTTCGAACCTAGGTGATCAGTGAGTACAATCAGATAGTCGTCCACATAACAAAATACCCTAATTACGCTAGACGCCAGTAGAATCCGATCATTGATACATCTGTTAACATACGACAAAAAAACGTCACTTAAAATAGGAGCTAACTATGATATCCAATGCAGATATCTTCAGATTGAACGTAAAAGCAGCGGTCATACAAAATGGCACTCAAACAAAGGTAAAATTCAAGAAGCGACAAAAATTTTTGCAACTAATGTCTGTCTGGGCTTGAAAAACAATTCACCTTTACTGGCGGTCTTTTCTCTGACAGCACTGAACATTTCATTATGCTGGATTGGATAGTACAGATCAGTTAAAATTTATTTAAAATGCCGATGCAGCTCCAGGGAGCCCTCGTCTTAGTTCTTGTATCACTTACTCTGAACTACGCACTAGGAAGGCGCCATCAAGAGATAAGCCCTTTTGGTGACGCAGAGAACGTCCGACACATAACTGCCAGGTCCCTTTTGAAGCGCTAGCTTCATTACTAGAGGTCTCGGGCTGAGATCGCCGTGTTGCCGATGACCTTCAAGGCTCAGCCAATGTCAAACATTCAGTTCATAAGTTTGGAGAACCGGTGGATGGTCAAGCAATTGGACAGGTGAAGTGTCAAGATCATTTCAAGGTTAAGTCAAGGTCAAGCCGGGGACGTCAAGGTTACGTCAATGGCAACTAAGTTTGGTCAGATGTGAAGGTCATTTTAAGGTCGTCATGGTCAACCAAAATCAGGTCACGTGATCGACTCTTGGCTCGCCGAGGAGCCGAAACGCGGCGGAGTACATAACGGGAGGAGCGCCGGCGCGCCTAGGAATGAAGTCCACATGCAGTGTTCACGTGCTAGGCCGTGACGTCACGGCCTCCTAAACCGAGTACATAACGGAAGGAGCGCTGGCGCGCCTAGGCACGGAGTCCATATGTGGTGCTCAGGTTAAACGATCGTGAAGCTACCGCTTCTCCCTCGGTTTAGCCAAAGTTAAACCACCGTTAATTTTTGTAGCGAGAGCTACACTATACGCTACCCAGTTGAGCATTTCGCCGTGAGCCTGGGATGCCGATAGTGCGCACGCGCGAAACCAGAGAGGAGCAGCAGGTGCGCGGCGCATGACGTCAGAGTTCGCCGCCGCGCGAGGAGCTGCGCCAGCCCCACTACGCCCGCCGGCACCGCGCGTGAATGCGCATGCGCTGAAACGGGAGAAGGGCAGCTAGCGCGCGGCGCATGACGTCGGAGCTCGGCCGCCGCCGCGGGCGCGTGTGGGGTCGTGTGGATAAACTGCGTATGTGCGGCTGTGTATAAAAGCTGAACTGATACGACTCGGTGTGGTGATTTCGTTAGGAAACAAGACTCTCTTATTCGATACATGAAAGACAAGTTTGATCCTTGCATTCAGACTACACAGTGGGGAACTACCATTGACCTTGTGTATCTGAGAGAAGCCAAGTCTAAGCACTGAGGCAGCATTGAGACAACTGCGTGTTACTTTACCGATCATCGGGCAGTGTTTATCTCTCTCAAAACAACTCAATAAATAAACAATGTGTTTCTCCGAATACTTCAATGCTTAACATTATAGTCACAACAACAAGCTCGACAACATGTGTAACCAGCAGGGGGAACTGTTACGT